>CAMITZ010000271.1:0-201000 GCA_946251845.1 Andrena fulva | reverse complement strand
GTCGTGGGGACGACCCTATAGTCGTCGGACATATCGGCGGGTGACCAACTTTGGCCCGTGGTCATGGGGACGACCCTATAGTCGTCTGACAAGTCAGCGGCGGGCCAACCTTGTCCCGGGGTCGTGGAGACGACCCTATAGTCGTCGGACATGACGGTGGGGGGTCAATCTAGTCCCGGGGTCATGGGGACAACCCTATAGTCGTCGGACATGACGGTGGCGGGCCAATCTAGTCCCGGGGTCGTGGGTTCGACCCTATAATCGTCGGACACGTCGGCGGGTGACCAACTTTGGCCTGGGGTCGTGGGGACGACCCTATAGTCGTCGGACAAGTCGGCGGCGGGCCAATCTAGTCCCGGGGTCGTGGGGACGACCCTATAGGCGTCGGACAAGTCGGCGGCGGGCCAACCTAGTCGCGGGGTCGTGGGGACGACCCAATAGTCGTCGTACATGACGGTGGCGGGCCAATCTAGTCCCGGGGTCATGGGGACGACCCTATAGTCGTCGGACATGTCGGCGGGTGACCAACTTTGGCCCGTGGTCGTGGGGACGACCCTATAGTCGTCGGACAAGTCGGCGGCGGGCCAACCTAGTCCCTGGGTCGTGGGGACGACCCTATAGTCGTCGGACATGTCGGCGGCTGACCAACTTTGGCCCGTGGTCGTGGGCACGACCCTATAGTCGTCGGACATGACGGTGGCGGGCCAATCTAGCCCCGGGGTCGTGGGGACGACCCTATAGGCGTCGGAAAAATCGGCAGCGGGCCAACCTAGTCGAGAGGTCGTGGGGACGACCCTATAGTCGTCGGACATGTCGGCGGGTGACCAACTTTGGCCCGTGGTCATGGGGACGACCCTATAGTCGTCTGACAAGTCAGCGGCGGGCCAACCTAGTCCCGGGGTCGTGGTGACGACCCTATAGTCGTCCGATATGACGGTGGGGGGTCAATCTAGTCCGGGGGTCGTGGGGACGACCCTATAGGCGTCGGACAAGTCGGCGGCGGGCCAACCTATTCGCCGGGTCGTGGGGACGACCCTATAGGCGTCGGACAAGTCGGCGGCGGGCCAACCTAGTCGCGGGGTCGTGGGGACGACCCTATAGTCGTCGGACATGACGGTGGCGGGCCAATCTATTCCCGGGGTCGTGGGGACGACCCTATAGTCGTCGGACATGTCGGCGGCTGACCAACTTTGGCGCGTGGTCGTGGGCACGACCCTATAGTCGTCGGACAAGTCGGCGGCAGGCCAACCTAGTCCCGGGATCGTGGGTACGACCCTATAGCCGTCGGACATGACGGTGGCGGGCCAATCTAGTCCCGGGGTCGTGGGGACGACCCTATAGTCGTCGGACATACCGGCGGGTGACCAACTTTGGCCCGTGGTCATGGGGACGACCCTATAGTCGTCTCACAAGTCAGCGGCGGGCCAACCTTGTCCCGGAGTCGTGGAGACGACCCTATAGTCGTCGGACATGACGGTGGGGGGTCAATCTAGTCCGGGGGTCGTGGGGACGACCCTATAGTCGTAGGACATGACGGTGGCGGGCCAATCTAGCCCCGGGGTCGTGGGGACGACCCTATAGTCGTCGGACATGTCGGCGGCTGACCAACTTTGGCCCGTGGTCGTGGGCACGACCCTATAGTCGTCGGACATGACGGTGGCGGGCCAATCTAGCCCCGGGGTCGTGGGGACGACCCTATAGGCGTCGGAAAAGTCGGCAGCGGGCCAACCTAGTCGAGAGGTCGTGGGGACGACCCTATAGTCGTCGGACATGTCGGCGGGTGACCAACTTTGGCCCGTGGTCATGGGGACGACCCTATAGTCGTCTGACAAGTCAGCGGCGGGCCAACCTAGTCCCGGGGTCGTGGAGACGACCCTATAGTCGTCGGATATGACGGTGGGGGGTCAATCTAGTCCGGGGGTCGTGGGGACGACCCTATAGGCGTCGGACAAGTCGGCGGCGGGCCAACCTATTCGCGGGGTCGTGGGGACGACCCTATAGGCGTCGGACAAGTCGGCGGCGGGCCAACCTAGTCGCGGGGTCGTGGGGACGACCCTATAGTCGTCGGACATGACGGTGGCGGGCCAATCTATTCCCGGGGTCGTGGGGACGACCCTATAGTCGTCGGACATGTCGGCGGCTGACCAACTTTGGCGCGTGGTCGTGGGCACGACCCTATAGTCGTCGGACAAGTCGGCGGCAGGCCAACCTAGTCCCGGGATCGTGGGTACGACCCTATAGCCGTCGGACATGACGGTGGCGGGCCAATCTAGTCCCGGGGTCGTGGGGACGACCCTATAGTCGTCGGACATACCGGCGGGTGACCAACTTTGGCCCGTGGTCATGGGGACGACCCTATAGTCGTCTGACAAGTCAGCGGCGGGCCAACCTTGTCCCGGGGTCGTGGAGACGACCCTATAGTCGTCGGACATGACGGTGGGGGGTCAATCTAGTCCGGGGGTCGTGGGGACGACCCTATAGTCGTAGGACATGACGGTGGCGGGCCAATCTAGCCCCGGGGTCGTGGGGACGACCCTATAGTCGTCGGACAAGTCGGCGGCGGGCCAACCTAGTCCCGGGGTCATGGGGACAACCCTATAGTCGTCGGACATGACGGTGGCGGGCCAATCTAGTCCCGGGGTCGTGGGGACGACCCTATAATCGTCGGACACGTCGGCGGGTGACCAACTTTGGCCTGTGGTCGTGGGGACGACCCTATAGTCGTAGGACAAGTCGGCGGCGGGCCAATCTAGTCCCGGGGTCGTGGGGACGACCCTATAGGCGTCGGACAAGTCGGCGGCGGGCCAACCTAGTCGCGGGGTCATGGGGACGACCCTATAGTCGTCGTACATGACGGTGGCGGGCCAATCTAGTCCCGGGGTCGTGGGGACGACCCTATAGTCGTCGGACATGTCGGCGGGTGACCAACTTTGGCCCGTGGTCGTGGGGACGACCCTATAGTCGTGGCACAAGTCGGCAGCGGGCCAACCTAGTCCCTGGGTCGTGGGGACGACCCTATAGTCGTCGGACATGTCGGCGGCTGACCAACTTTGGCCCGTGGTCGTGGGCACGACCCTATAGTCGTCGGACATGACGGTGGCGGGCCAATCTAGCCCCGGGGTCGTGGGGACGACCCTATAGGCGTCGGACAAGTCGGCAGCGGGCCAACCTAGTCGAGAGGTCGTGGGGACGACCCTATAGTCGTCGGACATATCGGCGGGTGACCAACTTTGGCCCGTGGTCATGGGGACGACCCTATAGTCGTCTGACAAGTCAGCGGCGGGCCAACCTAGTCCCGGGGTCGTGGAGACGACCCTATAGTCGTCGGATATGACGGTGGGGGGTCAATCTAGTCCGGGGGTCGTGGGGACGACCCTATAGGCGTCGGACAAGTCGGCGGCGGGCCAACCTAGTCGCGGGGTCGTGGGGACGACCCTATAGTCGTCGGACATGACGGTGGCGGGCCAATCTAGTCCCGGGGTCGTGGGGACGACCCTATAGTCGTCGGACATATCGGCGGGTGACCAACTTTGGCCCGTGGTCATGGGGACGACCCTATAGTCGTCTGACAAGTCAGCGGCGGGCCAACCTTGTCCCGGGGTCGTGGAGACGACCCTATAGTCGTCGGACATGACGGTGGGGGGTCAATCTAGTCCGGGGGTCGTGGGGACGACCCTATAGTCGTAGGACATGACGGTGGCGGGCCAATCTAGCCCCGGGGTCGTGGGGACGACCCTATAGTCGTCGGACAAGTCGGCGGACAAGTCGGCGGCGGGCCAACCTATTCCCGGGGTCGTGGGGACAACCCTATAGTCGTCGGACATGGCGGTGGCGGGCCAATCTAGTCCCGGGGTCGTGGGGACGACCCTATAATCGTCGGACACGTCGGCGGGTGACCAACTTTGGCCTGTGGTCGTGGGGACGACCCTATAGTCGTCGGACAAGTCGGCGGCGGGCCAATCTAGTCCCGGGGTCGTGGGGACGACCCTATAGGCGTCGGACAAGTCGGCGGCGGGCCAACCTAGTCGCGGGGTCATGGGGACGACCCTATAGTCGTCGTACATGACGGTGGCGGGCCAATCTAGTCCCGGGGTCGTGGGGACGACCCTATAGTCGTCGGACATGTCGGCGGGTGACCAACTTTGGCCCGTGGTCGTGGGGACGATCCTATAGTCGTCGCACAAGTCGGCGGCGGGCCAACCTAGTCCCTGGGTCGTGGGGACGACCCTATAGTCGTCGGACATGTCGGCGGCTGACCAACTTTGGCCCGTGGTCGTGGGCACGACCCTATAGTCGTCGGACATGACGGTGGCGGGCCAATCTAGCCCCGGGGTCGTGGGGACGACCCTATAGGCGTCGGACAAGTCGGCAGCGGGCCAACCTAGTCGAGAGGTCGTGGGGACGACCCTATAGTCGTCGGACATATCGGCGGGTGACCAACTTTGGCCCGTGGTCATGGGGACGACCCTATAGTCGTCTGACAAGTCAGCGGCGGGCCAACCAAGTCCCGGGGTCGTGGAGACGACCCTATAGTCGTCGGATATGACGGTGGGGGGTCAATCTAGTCCGGGGGTCGTGGGGACGACCCTATAGGCGTCGGACAAGTCGGCGGCGGGCCAACCTATTCGCGGGGTCGTGGGGACGACCCTATAGGCGTCGGACAAGTCGGCGGCGGGCCCACCTAGTCGCGGGGTCGTGGGGACGACCCTATAGTCGTCGGACATGACGGTGGCGGGCCAATCTATTCCCGGGGTCGTGGGGACGACCCTATAGTCGTCGGACATGTCGGCGGCTGACCAACTTTGGCGCGTGGTCGTGGGCACGACCCTATAGTCGTCGGACAAGTCGGCGGCAGGCCAACCTAGTCCCGGGATCGTGGGTACGACCCTATAGCCGTCGGACATGACGGTGGCGGGCCAATCTAGTCCCGGGGTCGTGGGGACGACCCTATAGTCGTCGGACATATCGGCGGGTGACCAACTTTGGCCCGTGGTCATGGGGACGACCCTATAGTCGTCTGACAAGTCAGCGGCGGGCCAACCTTGTCCCGGGGTCGTGGAGACGACCCTATAGTCGTCGGACATGACGGTGGGGGGTCAATCTAGTCCGGGGGTCGTGGGGACGACCCTATAGTCGTAGGACATGACGGTGGCGGGCCAATCTAGCCCCGGGGTCGTGGGGACGACCCTATAGTCGTCGGACAAGTCGGCGGCGGGCCAACCTAGTCCCGGGGTCGTGGGGACAACCCTATAGTCGTCGGACATGACGGTGGCGGGCCAATCTAGTCCCGGGGTCGTGGGGACCACCCTATAATCGTCGGACATGTCGGCGGCTGACCAACTTTGGCGCGTGGTCGTGGGCACGACCCTATAGTCGTAGGACAAGTCGGCGGCAGGCCAACCTAGTCCCGGGATCGTGGGTACGACCCTATAGCCGTCGGACATGACGGTGGCGGGCCAATCTAGTCCCGGGGTCGTGGGGACGACCCTATAGTCGTCGGACATGTCGGCGGCTGACCAACTTTGGCCCGTGGTCGTGGGCACGACCCTATAGTCGTCGGACATGACGGTGGCGGGCCAATCTAGCCCCGGGGTCGTGGGGACGACCCTATAGGCGTCGGACAAGTCGGCAGCGGGCCAACCTAGTCGAGAGGTCGTGGGGACGACCCTATAGTCGTCGGACATATCGGCGGGTGACCAACTTTGGCCCGTGGTCATGGGGACGACCCTATAGTCGTCTGACAAGTCAGCGGCGGGCCAACCTAGTCCCGGGGTCGTGGAGACGACCCTATAGTCGTCGGATATGACGGTGGGGGGACAATCTAGTCCGGGGGTCGTGGGGACGACCCTATAGGCGTCGGACAAGTCGGCGGCGGGCCAACCTATTCGCGGGGTCGTGGGGACGACCCTATAGGCGTCGGACAAGTCGGCGGCGGGCCAACCTAGTCGCGGGGTCGTGGGGACGACCCTATAGTCGTCGGACATGACGGTGGCGGGCCAATCTATTCCCGGGGTCGTGGGGACGACCCTATAGTCGTCGGACATGTCGGCGGCTGACCAACTTTGGCGCGTGGTCGTGGGCACGACCCTATAGTCGTCGGACAAGTCGGCGGCAGGCCAATCTAGTCCCGGGATCGTGGGTACGACCCTATAGCCGTCGGACATGACGGTGGCGGGCCAATCTAGTCCCGGGGTCGTGGGGACGACCCTATAGTCGTCGGACATATCGGCGGGTGACCAACTTTGGCCCGTGGTCATGGGGACGACCCTATAGTCGTCTGACAAGTCAGCGGCGGGCCAACCTAGTCCCGGGGTCGTGGAGACGACCCTATAGTCGTCGGACATGACGGTGGGGGGTCAATCTAGTCCGGGGGTCGTGGGGACGACCCTATAGTCGTAGGACATGACGGTGGCGGGCCAATCTAGCCCCGGGGTCGTGGGGACGACCCTATAGTCGTCGGACAAGTCGGCGGCGGGCCAACCTAGTCCCGGGGTCGTGGGGACAACCCTATAGTCGTCGGACATGACGGTGGCGGGCCAATCTAGTCCCGGGGTCGTGGGGACGACCCTATAATCGTCGGACACGTCGGCGGGTGACCAACTTTGGCCTGTGGTCGTGGGGACGACCCTATAGTCGTCGGACAAGTCGGCGGCGGGCCAATCTAGTCCCGGGGTCGTGGGGACGACCGTATAGGCGTCTGACAAGTCGGCGGCGGGCCAACCTATTCGCGGGGTCGTGGGGACGACCCAATAGTCGTCGTACATGACGGTGGCGGGCCAATCTAGTCCCGGGGTCATGGGGACGACCCTATAGTCGTCGGACATGTCGGCGGGTGACCAACTTTGGCCCGTGGTCGTGGGGACGACCCTATAGTCGTCGCACAAGTCGGCGGCGGGCCAACCTAGTCCCTGGGTCGTGGGGACGACCTTATAGTCGTCGGACATGTCGGCGGCTGACCAACTTTGGCCCGTGGTCGTGGGCACGACCCTATAGTCGTCGGACATGACGGTGGCGGGCCAATCTAGCCCCGGGGTCGTGGGGACGACCCTATAGGCGTCGGACAAGTCGGCAGCGGGCCAACCTAGTCGAGAGGTCGTGGGGACGACCCTATAGTCGTCGGACATGTCGGCGGGTGACCAACTTTGGCCCGTGGTCATGGGGACGACCCTATAGTCGTCTGACAAGTCAGCGGCGGGCCAACCTAGTCCCGGGGTCGTGGAGACGACCCTATAGTCGTCGGATATGACGGTGGGGGGTCAATCTAGTCCGGGGGTCGTGGGGACGACCCTATAGGCGTCGGACAAGTCGGCGGCGGGCCAACCTATTCGCGGGGTCGTGGGGACGACCCTATAGGCGTCGGACATGACGGTGGCGGGCCAATCTATTCCCGGGGTCGTGGGGACGACCCTATAGTCGTCGGACATGTCGGCGGCTGACCAACTTTGGCGCGTGGTCGTGGGCACGACCCTATAGTCGTCGGACAAGTCGGCGGCAGGCCAACCTAGTCCCGGGATCGTGGGTACGACCCTATAGCCGTCGGACATGACGGTGGCGGGCCAATCTAGTCCCGGGGTCGTGGGGACGACCCTATAGGCGTCGGACAAGTCGGCGGCGGGCCAACCTATTCGCGGGGTCGTGGGGACGACCCTATAGGCGTCGGACAAGTCGGCGGCGGGCCAACCTAGTCGCGGGGTCGTGGGGACGACCCTATAGTCGTCGGACATGACGGTGGCGGGCCAATCTATTCCCGGGGTCGTGGGGACGACCCTATAGTCGTCGGACATGACGGTGGCGGGCCAATCTAGCCCCGGGGTCGTGGGGACGACCCTATAGTCGTCGGACAAGTCGGCGGCGGGCCAACCTAGTCCCGGGGTCGTGGGGACAACCCTATAGTCGTCGGACATGACGGTGGCGGGCCAATCTAGTCCCGGGGTCGTGGGGACCACCCTATAATCGTCGGACACGTCGGCGGGTGACCAACTTTGGCCTGTGGTCGTGGGGACGACCCTATAGTCGTCGGACAAGTCGGCGGCGGGCCAATCTAGTCCCGGGGTCGTGGGGACGACCCTATAGGCGTCGGACAAGTCGGCGGCGGGCCAACCTAGTCGCGGGGTCATGGGGACGACCCTATAGTCGTCGTACATGACGGTGGCGGGCCAATCTAGTCCCGGGGTCGTGGGGACGACCCTATAGTCGTCGGACATGTCGGCGGGTGACCAACTTTGGCCCGTGGTCGTGGGGACGACCCTATAGTCGTCGCACAAGTCGGCGGCGGGCCAACCTAGTCCCTGGGTCGTGGGGACGACCCTATCGTCGTCGGACATGTCGGCGGCTGACCAACTTTGGCCCGTGGTCGTGGGCACGACCCTATAGTCGTCGGACATGACGGTGGCGGGCCAATCTAGCCCCGGGGTCGTGGGGACGACCCTATAGGCGTCGGACAAGTCGGCAGCGGGCCAACCTAGTCGAGAGGTCGTGGGGACGACCCTATAGTCGTCGGACATATCGGCGGGTGACCAACTTTGGCCCGTGGTCATGGGGACGACCCTATAGTCGTCTGACAAGTCAGCGGCGGGCCAACCTAGTCCCGGGGTCGTGGAGACGACCCTATAGTCGTCGGATATGACGGTGGGGGGTCAATCTAGTCCGGGGGTCGTGGGGACGACCCTATAGGCGTCGGACAAGTCGGCGGCGGGCCAACCTAGTCGCGGGGTCGTGGGGACGACCCTATAGTCGTCGGACATGACGGTGGCGGGCCAATCTATTCCCGGGGTCGTGGGGACGACCCTATAGTCGTCGGACATGTCGGCGGCTGACCAACTTTGGCGCGTGGTCGTGGGCACGACCCTATAGTCGTAGGACAAGTCGGCGGCAGGCCAACCTAGTCCCGGGATCGTGGGTACGACCCTATAGCCGTCGGACATGACGGTGGCGGGCCAATCTAGTCCCGGGGTCGTGGGGACGACCCTATAGTCGTCGGACATGTCGGCGGCTGACCAACTTTGGCCCGTGGTCGTGGGCACGACCCTATAGTCGTCGGACATGACGGTGGCGGGCCAATCTAGCCCCGGGGTCGTGGGGACGACCCTATAGGCGTCGGACAAGTCGGCAGCGGGCCAACCTAGTCGAGAGGTCGTGGGGACGACCCTATAGTCGTCGGACATATCGGCGGGTGACCAACTTTGGCCCGTGGTCATGGGGACGACCCTATAGTCGTCTGACAAGTCAGCGGCGGGCCAACCTAGTCCCGGGGTCGTGGAGACGACCCTATAGTCGTCGGATATGACGTTGGGGGGACAATCTAGTCCGGGGGTCGTGGGGACGACCCTATAGGCGTCGGACAAGTCGGCGGCGGGCCAACCTATTCGCGGGGTCGTGGGGACGACCCTATAGGCGTCGGACAAGTCGGCGGCGGGCCAACCTAGTCGCGGGGTCGTGGGGACGACCCTATAGTCGTCGGACATGACGGTGGCGGGCCAATCTATTCCCGGGGTCGTGGGGACGACCCTATAGTCGTCGGACATGTCGGCGGCTGACCAACTTTGGCGCGTGGTCGTGGGCACGACCCTATAGTCGTCGGACAAGTCGGCGGCAGGCCAATCTAGTCCCGGGATCGTGGGTACGACCCTATAGCCGTCGGACATGACGGTGGCGGGCCAATCTAGTCCCGGGGTCGTGGGGACGACCCTATAGTCGTCGGACATATCGGCGGGTGACCAACTTTGGCCCGTGGTCATGGGGACGACCCTATAGTCGTCTGACAAGTCAGCGGCGGGCCAACCTAGTCCCGGGGTCGTGGAGACGACCCTATAGTCGTCGGACATGACGGTGGGGGGTCAATCTAGTCCGGGGGTCGTGGGGACGACCCTATAGTCGTAGGACATGGCGGTGGCGGGCCAATCTAGCCCCGGGGTCGTGGGGACGACCCTATAGTCGTCGGACAAGTCGGCGGCGGGCCAACCTAGTCCCGGGGTCGTGGGGACAACCCTATAGTCGTCGGACATGACGGTGGCGGGCCAATCTAGTCCCGGGGTCGTGGGGACGACCCTATAATCGTCGGACACGTCGGCGGGTGACCAACTTTGGCCTGTGGTCGTGGGGACGACCCTATAGTCGTCGGACAAGTCGGCGGCGGGCCAATCTAGTCCCGGGGTCGTGGGGACGACCGTATAGGCGTCTGACAAGTCGGCGGCGGGCCAACCTATTCGCGGGGTCGTGGGGACGACCCAATAGTCGTCGTACATGACGGTGGCGGGCCAATCTAGTCCCGGGGTCATGGGGACGACCCTATAGTCGTCGGACATGTCGGCGGGTGACCAACTTTGGCCCGTGGTCGTGGGGACGACCCTATAGTCGTCGCACAAGTCGGCGGCGGGCCAACCTAGTCCCTGGGTCGTGGGGACGACCTTATAGTCGTCGGACATGTCGGCGGCTGACCAACTTTGGCCCGTGGTCGTGGGCACGACCCTATAGTCGTCGGACATGACGGTGGCGGGCCAATCTAGCCCCGGGGTCGTGGGGACGACCCTATAGGCGTCGGACAAGTCGGCGGCGGGCCAACCTAGTCCCGGGGTCGTGGGGACAACCCTATAGTCGTCGGACATGACGGTGGCGGGCCAATCTAGTCCCGGGGTCGTGGGGACGACCCTATAATCGTCGGACACGTCGGCGGGTGACCAACTTTGGCCTGTGGTCGTGGGGACGACCCTATAGTCGTCGGACAAGTCGGCGGCGGGCCAATCTAGTCCCGGGGTCGTGGGGACGACCGTATAGGCGTCTGACAAGTCGGCGGCGGGCCAACCTATTCGCGGGGTCGTGGGGACGACCCAATAGTCGTCGTACATGACGGTGGCGGGCCAATCTAGTCCCGGGGTCATGGGGACGACCCTATAGTCGTCGGACATGTCGGCGGGTGACCAACTTTGGCCCGTGGTCGTGGGGACGACCCTATAGTCGTCGCACAAGTCGGCGGCGGGCCAACCTAGTCCCTGGGTCGTGGGGACGACCTTATAGTCGTAGGACATGACGGTGGCGGGCCAATCTAGTCCCGGGGTCATGGGGACGACCCTATAGTCGTCGGACATGTCGGCGGGTGACCAACTTTGGCCCGTGGTCGTGGGGACGACCCTATAGTCGTCGCACAAGTCGGCGGCGGGCCAACCTAGTCCCTGGGTCGTGGGGACGACCTTATAGTCGTCGGACATGTCGGCGGGTGACCAACTTTGGCCCGTGGTCATGGGGACGACCCTATAGTCGTCTGACAAGTCAGCGGCGGGCCAACCTAGTCCCGGGGTCGTGGAGACGACCCTATAGTCGTCGGATATGACGGTGGGGGGTCAATCTAGTCCGGGGGTCGTGGGGACGACCCTATAGGCGTCGGACAAGTCGGCGGCGGGCCAACCTATTCGCGGGGTCGTGGGGACGACCCTATAGGCGTCGGACATGACGGTGGCGGGCCAATCTATTCCCGGGGTCGTGGGGACGACCCTATAGTCGTCGGACATGTCGGCGGCTGACCAACTTTGGCGCGTGGTCGTGGGCACGACCCTATAGTCGTCGGACAAGTCGGCGGCAGGCCAACCTAGTCCCGGGATCGTGGGTACGACCCTATAGCCGTCGCACATGACGGTGGCGGGCCAATCTAGTCCCGGGGTCGTGGGGACGACCCTATAGGCGTCGGACAAGTCGGCGGCGGGCCAACCTATTCGCGGGGTCGTGGGGACGACCCTATAGGCGTCGGACAAGTCGGCGGCGGGCCAACCTAGTCGCGGGGTCGTGGGGACGACCCTATAGTCGTCGGACATGACGGTGGCGGGCCAATCTATTCCCGGGGTCGTGGGGACGACCCTATAGTCGTCGGACATGTCGGCGGCTGACCAACTTTGGCGCGTGGTCGTGGGCACGACCCTATAGTCGTCGGACAAGTCGGCGGCAGGCCAACCTAGTCCCGGGATCGTGGGTACGACCCTATAGCCGTCGGACATGACGGTGGCGGGCCAATCTAGTCGCGGGGTCGTGGGGACGACCCTATAGTCGTCGGACATGACGGTGGCGGGCCAATCTATTCCCGGGGTCGTGGGGACGACCCTATAGTCGTCGGACATGTCGGCGGCTGACCAACTTTGGCGCGTGGTCGTGGGCACGACCCTATAGTCGTCGGACAAGTCGGCGGCAGGCCAACCTAGTCCCGGGATCGTGGGTACGACCCTATAGCCGTCGGACATGACGGTGGCGGGCCAATCTAGTCCCGGGGTCGTGGGGACGACCCTATAGTCGTCGGACATATCGGCGGGTGCCCAAATTTGGCCCGTGGTCATGGGGACGACCCTATAGTCGTCTGACAAGTCAGCGGCGGGCCAACCTTGTCCCGGGGTCGTGGAGACGACCCTATAGTCGTCGGACATGACGGTGGGGGGTCAATCTAGTCCCGGGGTCATGGGGACAACCCTATAGTCGTCGGACATGACGGTGGCGGGCCAATCTAGTCCCGGGGTCGTGGGTTCGACCCTATAATCGTCGGACACGTCGGCGGGTGACCAACTTTGGCCTGGGGTCGTGGGGACGACCCTATAGTCGTCGGACAAGTCGGCGGCGGGCCAATCTAGTCCCGGGGTCGTGGGGACGACCCTATAGGCGTCGGACAAGTCGGCGGCGGGCCAACCTAGTCGCGGGGTCGTGGGGACGACCCAATAGTCGTCGTACATGACGGTGGCGGGCCAATCTAGTCCCGGGGTCATGGGGACGACCCTATAGTCGTCGGACATGTCGGCGGGTGACCAACTTTGGCCCGTGGTCGTGGGGACGACCCTATAGTCGTCGGACAAGTCGGCGGCGGGCCAACCTAGTCCCTGGGTCGTGGGGACGACCCTATAGTCGTCGGACATGTCGGCGGCTGACCAACTTTGGCCCGTGGTCGTGGGCACGACCCTATAGTCGTCGGACATGACGGTGGCGGGCCAATCTAGCCCCGGGGTCGTGGGGACGACCCTATAGGCGTCGGAAAAGTCGGCAGCGGGCCAACCTAGTCGAGAGGTCGTGGGGACGACCCTATAGTCGTCGGACATGTCGGCGGGTGACCAGCTTTGGCCCGTGGTCATGGGGACGACCCTATAGTCGTCTGACAAGTCAGCGGCGGGCCAACCTAGTCCCGGGGTCGTGGAGACGACCCTATAGTCGTCCGATATGACGGTGGGGGGTCAATCTAGTCCGGGGGTCGTGGGGACGACCCTATAGGCGTCGGACAAGTCGGCGGCGGGCCAACCTATTCGCCGGGTCGTGGGGACGACCCTATAGGCGTCGGACAAGTCGGCGGCGGGCCAACCTAGTCGCGGGGTCGTGGGGACGACCCTATAGTCGTCGGACATGACGGTGGCGGGCCAATCTATTCCCGGGGTCGTGGGGACGACCCTATAGTCGTCGGACATGTCGGCGGCTGACCAACTTTGGCGCGTGGTCGTGGGCACGACCCTATAGTCGTCGGACAAGTCGGCGGCAGGCCAACCTAGTCCCGGGATCGTGGGTACGACCCTATAGCCGTCGGACATGACGGTGGCGGGCCAATCTAGTCCCGGGGTCGTGGGGACGACCCTATAGTCGTCGGACATACCGGCGGGTGACCAACTTTGGCCCGTGGTCATGGGGACGACCCTATAGTCGTCTCACAAGTCAGCGGCGGGCCAACCTTGTCCCGGAGTCGTGGAGACGACCCTATAGTCGTCG
The DNA here is from genome assembly GCA_946251845.1 of Andrena fulva. Taxonomy (NCBI): domain Eukaryota; kingdom Metazoa; phylum Arthropoda; class Insecta; order Hymenoptera; family Andrenidae; genus Andrena; species Andrena fulva. Next base: position 187,281 of record CAMITZ010000271.1, on the reverse strand, counting down.
GACATGACGGTGGGGGGTCAATCTAGTCCGGGGGTCGTGGGGACGACCCTATAGTCGTAGGACATGACGGTGGCGGGCCAATCTAGCCCCGGGGTCGTGGGGACGACCCTATAGTCGTCGGACATGTCGGCGGCTGACCAACTTTGGCCCGTGGTCGTGGGCACGACCCTATAGTCGTCGGACATGACGGTGGCGGGCCAATCTAGCCCCGGGGTCGTGGGGACGACCCTATAGGCGTCGGAAAAGTCGGCAGCGGGCCAACCTAGTCGAGAGGTCGTGGGGACGACCCTATAGTCGTCGGACATGTCGGCGGGTGACCAACTTTGGCCCGTGGTCATGGGGACGACCCTATAGTCGTCTGACAAGTCAGCGGCGGGCCAACCTAGTCCCGGGGTCGTGGAGACGACCCTATAGTCGTCGGATATGACGGTGGGGGGTCAATCTAGTCCGGGGGTCGTGGGGACGGCCCTATAGGCGTCGGACAAGTCGGCGGCGGGCCAACCTATTCGCGGGGTCGTGGGGACGACCCTATAGGCGTCGGACAAGTCGGCGGCGGGCCAACCTAGTCGCGGGGTCGTGGGGACGACCCTATAGTCGTCGGACATGACGGTGGCGGGCCAATCTATTCCCGGGGTCGTGGGGACGACCCTATAGTCGTCGGACATGTCGGCGGCTGACCAACTTTGGCGCGTGGTCGTGGGCACGACCCTATAGTCGTCGGACAAGTCGGCGGCAGGCCAACCTAGTCCCGGGATCGTGGGTACGACCCTATAGCCGTCGGACATGACGGTGGCGGGCCAATCTAGTCCCGGGGTCGTGGGGACGACCCTATAGTCGTCGGACATACCGGCGGGTGACCAACTTTGGCCCGTGGTCATGGGGACGACCCTATAGTCGTCTGACAAGTCAGCGGCGGGCCAACCTTGTCCCGGGGTCGTGGAGACGACCCTATAGTCGTCGGACATGACGGTGGGGGGTCAATCTAGTCCGGGGGTCGTGGGGACGACCCTATAGTCGTAGGACATGACGGTGGCGGGCCAATCTAGCCCCGGGGTCGTGGGGACGACCCTATAGTCGTCGGACAAGTCGGCGGCGGGCCAACCTAGTCCCGGGGTCATGGGGACAACCCTATAGTCGTCGGACATGACGGTGGCGGGCCAATCTAGTCCCGGGGTCGTGGGGACGACCCTATAATCGTCGGACACGTCGGCGGGTGACCAACTTTGGCCTGTGGTCGTGGGGACGACCCTATAGTCGTAGGACAAGTCGGCGGCGGGCCAATCTAGTCCCGGGGTCGTGGGGACGACCCTATAGGCGTCGGACAAGTCGGCGGCGGGCCAACCTAGTCGCGGGGTCATGGGGACGACCCTATAGTCGTCGTACATGACGGTGGCGGGCCAATCTAGTCCCGGGGTCGTGGGGACGACCCTATAGTCGTCGGACATGTCGGCGGGTGACCAACTTTGGCCCGTGGTCGTGGGGACGACCCTATAGTCGTGGCACAAGTCGGCGGCGGGCCAACCTAGTCCCTGGGTCGTGGGGACGACCCTATAGTCGTCGGACATGTCGGCGGCTGACCAACTTTGGCCCGTGGTCGTGGGCACGACCCTATAGTCGTCGGACATGACGGTGGCGGGCCAATCTAGCCCCGGGGTCGTGGGGACGACCCTATAGGCGTCGGACAAGTCGGCAGCGGGCCAACCTAGTCGAGAGGTCGTGGGGACGACCCTATAGTCGTCGGACATATCGGCGGGTGACCAACTTTGGCCCGTGGTCATGGGGACGACCCTATAGTCGTCTGACAAGTCAGCGGCGGGCCAACCTAGTCCCGGGGTCGTGGAGACGACCCTATAGTCGTCGGATATGACGGTGGGGGGTCAATCTAGTCCGGGGGTCGTGGGGACGACCCTATAGGCGTCGGACAAGTCGGCGGCGGGCCAACCTAGTCGCGGGGTCGTGGGGACGACCCTATAGTCGTCGGACATGACGGTGGCGGGCCAATCTAGTCCCGGGGTCGTGGGGACGACCCTATAGTCGTCGGACATATCGGCGGGTGACCAACTTTGGCCCGTGGTCATGGGGACGACCCTATAGTCGTCTGACAAGTCAGCGGCGGGCCAACCTTGTCCCGGGGTCGTGGAGACGACCCTATAGTCGTCGGACATGACGGTGGGGGGTCAATCTAGTCCGGGGGTCGTGGGGACGACCCTATAGTCGTAGGACATGACGGTGGCGGGCCAATCTAGCCCCGGGGTCGTGGGGACGACCCTATAGTCGTCGGACAAGTCGGCGGACAAGTCGGCGGCGGGCCAACCTATTCCCGGGGTCGTGGGGACAACCCTATAGTCGTCGGACATGGCGGTGGCGGGCCAATCTAGTCCCGGGGTCGTGGGGACGACCCTATAATCGTCGGACACGTCGGCGGGTGACCAACTTTGGCCTGTGGTCGTGGGGACGACCCTATAGTCGTCGGACAAGTCGGCGGCGGGCCAATCTAGTCCCGGGGTCGTGGGGACGACCCTATAGGCGTCGGACAAGTCGGCGGCGGGCCAACCTAGTCGCGGGGTCATGGGGACGACCCTATAGTCGTCGTACATGACGGTGGCGGGCCAATCTAGTCCCGGGGTCGTGGGGACGACCCTATAGTCGTCGGACATGTCGGCGGGTGACCAACTTTGGCCCGTGGTCGTGGGGACGATCCTATAGTCGTCGCACAAGTCGGCGGCGGGCCAACCTAGTCCCTGGGTCGTGGGGACGACCCTATAGTCGTCGGACATGTCGGCGGCTGACCAACTTTGGCCCGTGGTCGTGGGCACGACCCTATAGTCGTCGGACATGACGGTGGCGGGCCAATCTAGCCCCGGGGTCGTGGGGACGACCCTATAGGCGTCGGACAAGTCGGCAGCGGGCCAACCTAGTCGAGAGGTCGTGGGGACGACCCTATAGTCGTCGGACATATCGGCGGGTGACCAACTTTGGCCCGTGGTCATGGGGACGACCCTATAGTCGTCTGACAAGTCAGCGGCGGGCCAACCTAGTCCCGGGGTCGTGGAGACGACCCTATAGTCGTCGGATATGACGGTGGGGGGTCAATCTAGTCCGGGGGTCGTGGGGACGACCCTATAGGCGTCGGACAAGTCGGCGGCGGGCCAACCTATTCGCGGGGTCGTGGGGACGACCCTATAGGCGTCGGACAAGTCGGCGGCGGGCCCACCTAGTCGCGGGGTCGTGGGGACGACCCTATAGTCGTCGGACATGACGGTGGCGGGCCAATCTATTCCCGGGGTCGTGGGGACGACCCTATAGTCGTCGGACATGTCGGCGGCTGACCAACTTTGGCGCGTGGTCGTGGGCACGACCCTATAGTCGTCGGACAAGTCGGCGGCAGGCCAACCTAGTCCCGGGATCGTGGGTACGACCCTATAGCCGTCGGACATGACGGTGGCGGGCCAATCTAGTCCCGGGGTCGTGGGGACGACCCTATAGTCGTCGGACATATCGGCGGGTGACCAACTTTGGCCCGTGGTCATGGGGACGACCCTATAGTCGTCTGACAAGTCAGCGGCGGGCCAACCTTGTCCCGGGGTCGTGGAGACGACCCTATAGTCGTCGGACATGACGGTGGGGGGTCAATCTAGTCCGGGGGTCGTGGGGACGACCCTATAGTCGTAGGACATGACGGTGGCGGGCCAATCTAGCCCCGGGGTCGTGGGGACGACCCTATAGTCGTCGGACAAGTCGGCGGCGGGCCAACCTAGTCCCGGGGTCGTGGGGACAACCCTATAGTCGTCGGACATGACGGTGGCGGGCCAATCTAGTCCCGGGGTCGTGGGGACCACCCTATAATCGTCGGACACGTCGGCGGGTGACCAACTTTGGCCTGTGGTCGTGGGGACGACCCTATAGTCGTCGGACAAGTCGGCGGCGGGCCAATCTAGTCCCGGGGTCGTGGGGACGACCCTATAGGCGTCGGACAAGTCGGCGGCGGGCCAACCTAGTCGCGGGGTCATGGGGACGACCCTATAGTCGTCGTACATGACGGTGGCGGGCCAATCTAGTCCCGGGGTCGTGGGGACGACCCTATAGCCGTCGGACATGTCGGCGGGTGACCAACTTTGGCCCGTGGTCGTGGGGACGACCCTATAGTCGTCGCACAAGTCGGCGGCGGGCCAACCTAGTCCCTGGGTCGTGGGGACGACCCTATCGTCGTCGGACATGTCGGCGGCTGACCAACTTTGGCCTGTGGTCGTGGGCACGACCCTATAGTCGTCGGACATGACGGTGGCGGGCCAATCTAGCCCCGGGGTCGTGGGGACGACCCTATAGGCGTCGGACAAGTCGGCAGCGGGCCAACCTAGTCGAGAGGTCGTGGGGACGACCCTATAGTCGTCGGACATATCGGCGGGTGACCAACTTTGGCCCGTGGTCATGGGGACGACCCTATAGTCGTCTGACAAGTCAGCGGCGGGCCAACCTAGTCCCGGGGTCGTGGAGACGACCCTATAGTCGTCGGATATGACGGTGGGGGGTCAATCTAGTCCGGGGGTCGTGGGGACGACCCTATAGGCGTCGGACAAGTCGGCGGCGGGCCAACCTAGTCGCGGGGTCGTGGGGACGACCCTATAGTCGTCGGACATGACGGTGGCGGGCCAATCTATTCCCGGGGTCGTGGGGACGACCCTATAGTCGTCGGACATGTCGGCGGCTGACCAACTTTGGCGCGTGGTCGTGGGCACGACCCTATAGTCGTCGGACAAGTCGGCGGCAGGCCAACCTAGTCCCGGGATCGTGGGTACGACCCTATAGCCGTCGGACATGACGGTGGCGGGCCAATCTAGTCCCGGGGTCGTGGGGACGACCCTATAGTCGTCGGACATGTCGGCGGCTGACCAACTTTGGCCCGTGGTCGTGGGCACGACCCTATAGTCGTCGGACATGACGGTGGCGGGCCAATCTAGTCCCGGGATCGTGGGTACGACCCTATAGCCGTCGGACATGACGGTGGCGGGCCAATCTAGTCCCGGGGTCGTGGGGACGACCCTATAGTCGTCGGACATATCGGCGGGTGACCAACTTTGGCCCGTGGTCATGGGGACGACCCTATAGTCGTCTGACAAGTCAGCGGCGGGCCAACCTAGTCCCGGGGTCGTGGAGACGACCCTATAGTCGTCGGACATGACGGTGGGGGGTCAATCTAGTCCGGGGGTCGTGGGGACGACCCTATAGTCGTAGGACATGACGGTGGCGGGCCAATCTAGCCCCGGGGTCGTGGGGACGACCCTATAGTCGTCGGACAAGTCGGCGGCGGGCCAACCTAGTCCCGGGGTCGTGGGGACAACCCTATAGTCGTCGGACATGACGGTGGCGGGCCAATCTAGTCCCGGGGTCGTGGGGACGACCCTATAATCGTCGGACACGTCGGCGGGTGACCAACTTTGGCCTGTGGTCGTGGGGACGACCCTATAGTCGTCGGACAAGTCGGCGGCGGGCCAATCTAGTCCCGGGGTCGTGGGGACGACCGTATAGGCGTCTGACAAGTCGGCGGCGGGCCAACCTATTCGCGGGGTCGTGGGGACGACCCAATAGTCGTCGTACATGACGGTGGCGGGCCAATCTAGTCCCGGGGTCATGGGGACGACCCTATAGTCGTCGGACATGTCGGCGGGTGACCAACTTTGGCCCGTGGTCGTGGGGACGACCCTATAGTCGTCGCACAAGTCGGCGGCGGGCCAACCTAGTCCCTGGGTCGTGGGGACGACCTTATAGTCGTCGGACATGTCGGCGGCTGACCAACTTTGGCCCGTGGTCGTGGGCACGACCCTATAGTCGTCGGACATGACGGTGGCGGGCCAATCTAGCCCCGGGGTCGTGGGGACGACCCTATAGGCGTCGGACAAGTCGGCAGCGGGCCAACCTAGTCGAGAGGTCGTGGGGACGACCCTATAGTCGTCGGACATGTCGGCGGGTGACCAACTTTGGCCCGTGGTCATGGGGACGACCCTATAGTCGTCTGACAAGTCAGCGGCGGGCCAACCTAGTCCCGGGGTCGTGGAGACGACCCTATAGTCGTCGGATATGACGGTGGGGGGTCAATCTAGTCCGGGGGTCGTGGGGACGACCCTATAGGCGTCGGACAAGTCGGCGGCGGGCCAACCTATTCGCGGGGTCGTGGGGACGACCCTATAGGCGTCGGACATGACGGTGGCGGGCCAATCTATTCCCGGGGTCGTGGGGACGACCCTATAGTCGTCGGACATGTCGGCGGCTGACCAACTTTGGCGCGTGGTCGTGGGCACGACCCTATAGTCGTCGGACAAGTCGGCGGCAGGCCAACCTAGTCCCGGGATCGTGGGTACGACCCTATAGCCGTCGGACATGACGGTGGCGGGCCAATCTAGTCCCGGGGTCGTGGGGACGACCCTATAGTCGTCGGACATATCGGCGGGTGACCAACTTTGGCCCGTGGTCATGGGGACGACCCTATAGTCGTCTGACAAGTCAGCGGCGGGCCAACCTTGTCCCGGGGTCGTGGAGACGACCCTATAGTCGTCGGACATGACGGTGGGGGGTCAATCTAGTCCGGGGGTCGTGGGGACGACCCTATAGTCGTAGGACATGACGGTGGCGGGCCAATCTAGCCCCGGGGTCGTGGGGACGACCCTATAGTCGTCGGACAAGTCGGCGGCGGGCCAACCTATTCCCGGGGTCGTGGGGACAACCCTATAGTCGTCGGACATGGCGGTGGCGGGCCAATCTAGTCCCGGGGTCGTGGGGACGACCCTATAATCGTCGGACACGTCGGCGGGTGACCAACTTTGGCCTGTGGTCGTGGGGACGACCCTATAGTCGTCGGACAAGTCGGCGGCGGGCCAATCTAGTCCCGGGGTCGTGGGGACGACCCTATAGGCGTCGGACAAGTCGGCGGCGGGCCAACCTAGTCGCGGGGTCATGGGGACGACCCTATAGTCGTCGTACATGACGGTGGCGGGCCAATCTAGTCCCGGGGTCGTGGGGACGACTCTATAGTCGTCGGACATGTCGGCGGGTGACCAACTTTGGCCCGTGGTCGTGGGGACGACCCTATAGTCGTCGCACAAGTCGGCGGCGGGCCAGCCTAGTCCCTGGGTCGTGGGGACGACCCTATAGTCGTCGGACATGTCGGCGGCTGACCAACTTTGGCCCGTGGTCGTGGGCACGACCCTATAGTCGTCGGACATGACGGTGGCGGGCCAATCTAGCCCCGGGGTCGTGGGGACGACCCTATAGTCGTCGGATATGACGGTGGGGGGTCAATCTAGTCCGGGGGTCGTGGGGACGACCCTATAGGCGTCGGACAAGTCGGCGGCGGGCCAACCTATTCGCGGGGTCGTGGGGACGACCCTATAGGCGTCGGACATGACGGTGGCGGGCCAATCTAGCCCCGGGGTCGTGGGGACGACCCTATAGTCGTCGGATATGACGGTGGGGGGTCAATCTAGTCCGGGGGTCGTGGGGACGACCCTATAGTCGTAGGACATGACGGTAGCGGGCCAATCTAGTCCCGGGGTCGTGGGGACGACCCTATAGTCGTCGGACATGTCGGCGGGTGACCAACTTTGGCCCGTGGTCGTGGGGACGACCCTATAGTCGTCGCACAAGTCGGCGGCGGGCCAACCTAGTCCCTGGGTCGTGGGGACGACCCTATCGTCGTCGGACATGTCGGCGGCTGACCAACTTTGGCCCGTGGTCGTGGGCACGACCCTATAGTCGTCGGACATGACGGTGGCGGGCCAATCTAGCCCCGGGGTCGTGGGGACGACCCTATAGGCGTCGGACAAGTCGGCAGCGGGCCAACCTAGTCGAGAGGTCGTGGGGACGACCCTATAGTCGTCGGACATATCGGCGGGTGACCAACTTTGGCCCGGGGTCGTGGGGACGACCCTATAATCGTCGGACACGTCGGCGGGTGACCAACTTTGGCCTGTGGTCGTGGGGACGACCCTATAGTCGTCGGACAAGTCGGCGGCGGGCCAATCTAGTCCCGGGGTCGTGGGGACGACCCTATAGGCGTCGGACAAGTCGGCGGCGGGCCAACCTAGTCGCGGGGTCGTGGGGACGACCCTATAGTCGTCGTACATGACGGTGGCGGGCCAATCTAGTCCCGGGGTCGTGGGGACGACCCTATAGTCGTCGGACATGTCGGCGGGTGACCAACTTTGGCCCGTGGGCGTGGGGACGACCCTATAGTCGTGGGACATGTCGGTGACTGGCCAACCTAGTCCCGGGGTCGTGGAGACGACCCTATAGTCGTCGGACAAGTCGGCGGCGGGCCAACCTAGTCCCGGGGTCGTGGGGACGACCCTATAGGCGTCGGACATGTCGGCGGGTGACCAACTTTGGCCCGTGGTCGTGGGGACGACCCTATAGTCGTCGGACATGTCGGCGGCAGGGCAAATTTGGCCCGTGGTCGTGGGGACCACCCTATACTCGTCGGACATGTCGGCGGCTGGCCAACCTAGTCCCGGGGTCGTGGTGACGACCCTATAGTCGTCGGACAAGTCGGCGGCGGGCCAACCTAGTCCCGGGGTCGTGGGGACGACCCTATAGTCGTCGGACATGTTGGCGGCTGGCCAGCTTTGGCCCGGGGTCGTGGGGACGACCCTATTGTCGTCGGACATGTCGGCGGCGGGCCAACCTAATCCCGGGGTCGTGGGGTCGACCCTATAGTCGTCGGACATGTCGGAGGCAGGGCAAATTTGGCCCGTGGTCGTGGGGACCACCCTATACTCGTCGGACATGTCGGCGGCTGGCCAACCTAGTCCCGGGGTCGTGGGGACGACCCTATAGTCGTCGGACATGTCGGCGGCAGGGCAAATTTGGCCCGTGGTCGTGGGGACCACCCTATACTCGTCGGACATGTCGGCGGCTGGCCAACCTAGTCCCGGGGTCGTGGGGACGACCCTATAGGCGTCGGACATGTCGGCGGGTGACCAACTTTGGCCCGTGGTCGTGGGGACGACCCTATAGTCGTCGGACATGTCGGCGGCAGGGCAAATTTGGCCCGTGGTCGTGGGGACCACCCTATACTCGTCGGACATGTCGGCGGCTGGCCAACCTAGTCCCGGGGTCGTGGTGACGACCCTATAGTCGTCGGACAAGTCGGCGGCGGGCCAACCTAGTCCCGGGGTCGTGGGGACGACCCTATAGTCGTCGGACATGTTGGCGGCTGGCCAGCTTTGGCCCGGGGTCGTGGGGACGACCCTATTGTCGTCGGACATGACGGTGGCGGGCCAATCTAGTCCCGGGATCGTGGGTACGACCCTATAGCCGTCGGACATGACGGTGGCGGGCCAATCTAGTCCCGGGGTCGTGGGGACGACCCTATAGTCGTCGGACATATCGGCGGGTGACCAACTTTGGCCCGTGGTCATGGGGACGACCCTATAGTCGTCTGACAAGTCAGCGGCGGGCCAACCTAGTCCCGGGGTCGTGGAGACGACCCTATAGTCGTCGGACATGACGGTGGGGGGTCAATCTAGTCCGGGGGTCGTGGGGACGACCCTATAGTCGTAGGACATGACGGTGGCGGGCCAATCTAGCCCCGGGGTCGTGGGGACGACCCTATAGTCGTCGGACAAGTCGGCGGCGGGCCAACCTAGTCCCGGGGTCGTGGGGACAACCCTATAGTCGTCGGACATGACGGTGGCGGGCCAATCTAGTCCCGGGGTCGTGGGGACGACCCTATAATCGTCGGACACGTCGGCGGGTGACCAACTTTGGCCTGTGGTCGTGGGGACGACCCTATAGTCGTCGGACAAGTCGGCGGCGGGCCAATCTAGTCCCGGGGTCGTGGGGACGACCGTATAGGCGTCTGACAAGTCGGCGGCGGGCCAACCTATTCGCGGGGTCGTGGGGACGACCCAATAGTCGTCGTACATGACGGTGGCGGGCCAATCTAGTCCCGGGGTCATGGGGACGACCCTATAGTCGTCGGACATGTCGGCGGGTGACCAACTTTGGCCCGTGGTCGTGGGGACGACCCTATAGTCGTCGCACAAGTCGGCGGCGGGCCAACCTAGTCCCTGGGTCGTGGGGACGACCTTATAGTCGTCGGACATGTCGGCGGCTGACCAACTTTGGCCCGTGGTCGTGGGCACGACCCTATAGTCGTCGGACATGACGGTGGCGGGCCAATCTAGCCCCGGGGTCGTGGGGACGACCCTATAGGCGTCGGACAAGTCGGCAGCGGGCCAACCTAGTCGAGAGGTCGTGGGGACGACCCTATAGTCGTCGGACATGTCGGCGGGTGACCAACTTTGGCCCGTGGTCATGGGGACGACCCTATAGTCGTCTGACAAGTCAGCGGCGGGCCAACCTAGTCCCGGGGTCGTGGAGACGACCCTATAGTCGTCGGATATGACGGTGGGGGGTCAATCTAGTCCGGGGGTCGTGGGGACGACCCTATAGGCGTCGGACAAGTCGGCGGCGGGCCAACCTATTCGCGGGGTCGTGGGGACGACCCTATAGGCGTCGGACATGACGGTGGCGGGCCAATCTATTCCCGGGGTCGTGGGGACGACCCTATAGTCGTCGGACATGTCGGCGGCTGACCAACTTTGGCGCGTGGTCGTGGGCACGACCCTATAGTCGTCGGACAAGTCGGCGGCAGGCCAACCTAGTCCCGGGATCGTGGGTACGACCCTATAGCCGTCGGACATGACGGTGGCGGGCCAATCTAGTCCCGGGGTCGTGGGGACGACCCTATAGTCGTCGGACATATCGGCGGGTGACCAACTTTGGCCCGTGGTCATGGGGACGACCCTATAGTCGTCTGACAAGTCAGCGGCGGGCCAACCTTGTCCCGGGGTCGTGGAGACGACCCTATAGTCGTCGGACATGACGGTGGGGGGTCAATCTAGTCCGGGGGTCGTGGGGACGACCCTATAGTCGTAGGACATGACGGTGGCGGGCCAATCTAGCCCCGGGGTCGTGGGGACGACCCTATAGTCGTCGGACAAGTCGGCGGCGGGCCAACCTATTCCCGGGGTCGTGGGGACAACCCTATAGTCGTCGGACATGGCGGTGGCGGGCCAATCTAGTCCCGGGGTCGTGGGGACGACCCTATAATCGTCGGACACGTCGGCGGGTGACCAACTTTGGCCTGTGGTCGTGGGGACGACCCTATAGTCGTCGGACAAGTCGGCGGCGGGCCAATCTAGTCCCGGGGTCGTGGGGACGACCCTATAGGCGTCGGACAAGTCGGCGGCGGGCCAACCTAGTCGCGGGGTCATGGGGACGACCCTATAGTCGTCGTACATGACGGTGGCGGGCCAATCTAGTCCCGGGGTCGTGGGGACGACTCTATAGTCGTCGGACATGTCGGCGGGTGACCAACTTTGGCCCGTGGTCGTGGGGACGACCCTATAGTCGTCGCACAAGTCGGCGGCGGGCCAGCCTAGTCCCTGGGTCGTGGGGACGACCCTATAGTCGTCGGACATGTCGGCGGCTGACCAACTTTGGCCCGTGGTCGTGGGCACGACCCTATAGTCGTCGGACATGACGGTGGCGGGCCAATCTAGCCCCGGGGTCGTGGGGACGACCCTATAGTCGTCGGATATGACGGTGGGGGGTCAATCTAGTCCGGGGGTCGTGGGGACGACCCTATAGGCGTCGGACAAGTCGGCGGCGGGCCAACCTATTCGCGGGGTCGTGGGGACGACCCTATAGGCGTCGGACATGACGGTGGCGGGCCAATCTAGCCCCGGGGTCGTGGGGACGACCCTATAGTCGTCGGATATGACGGTGGGGGGTCAATCTAGTCCGGGGGTCGTGGGGACGACCCTATAGTCGTAGGACATGACGGTAGCGGGCCAATCTAGTCCCGGGGTCGTGGGGACGACCCTATAGTCGTCGGACATGTCGGCGGGTGACCAACTTTGGCCCGTGGTCGTGGGGACGACCCTATAGTCGTCGCACAAGTCGGCGGCGGGCCAACCTAGTCCCTGGGTCGTGGGGACGACCCTATCGTCGTCGGACATGTCGGCGGCTGACCAACTTTGGCCCGTGGTCGTGGGCACGACCCTATAGTCGTCGGACATGACGGTGGCGGGCCAATCTAGCCCCGGGGTCGTGGGGACGACCCTATAGGCGTCGGACAAGTCGGCAGCGGGCCAACCTAGTCGAGAGGTCGTGGGGACGACCCTATAGTCGTCGGACATATCGGCGGGTGACCAACTTTGGCCCGGGGTCGTGGGGACGACCCTATAATCGTCGGACACGTCGGCGGGTGACCAACTTTGGCCTGTGGTCGTGGGGACGACCCTATAGTCGTCGGACAAGTCGGCGGCGGGCCAATCTAGTCCCGGGGTCGTGGGGACGACCCTATAGGCGTCGGACAAGTCGGCGGCGGGCCAACCTAGTCGCGGGGTCGTGGGGACGACCCTATAGTCGTCGTACATGACGGTGGCGGGCCAATCTAGTCCCGGGGTCGTGGGGACGACCCTATAGTCGTCGGACATGTCGGCGGGTGACCAACTTTGGCCCGTGGGCGTGGGGACGACCCTATAGTCGTGGGACATGTCGGTGACTGGCCAACCTAGTCCCGGGGTCGTGGAGACGACCCTATAGTCGTCGGACAAGTCGGCGGCGGGCCAACCTAGTCCCGGGGTCGTGGGGACGACCCTATAGGCGTCGGACATGTCGGCGGGTGACCAACTTTGGCCCGTGGTCGTGGGGACGACCCTATAGTCGTCGGACATGTCGGCGGCAGGGCAAATTTGGCCCGTGGTCGTGGGGACCACCCTATACTCGTCGGACATGTCGGCGGCTGGCCAACCTAGTCCCGGGGTCGTGGTGACGACCCTATAGTCGTCGGACAAGTCGGCGGCGGGCCAACCTAGTCCCGGGGTCGTGGGGACGACCCTATAGTCGTCGGACATGTTGGCGGCTGGCCAGCTTTGGCCCGGGGTCGTGGGGACGACCCTATTGTCGTCGGACATGTCGGCGGCGGGCCAACCTAATCCCGGGGTCGTGGGGTCGACCCTATAGTCGTCGGACATGTCGGAGGCAGGGCAAATTTGGCCCGTGGTCGTGGGGACCACCCTATACTCGTCGGACATGTCGGCGGCTGGCCAACCTAGTCCCGGGGTCGTGGGGACGACCCTATAGTCGTCGGACATGTCGGCGGCAGGGCAAATTTGGCCCGTGGTCGTGGGGACCACCCTATACTCGTCGGACATGTCGGCGGCTGGCCAACCTAGTCCCGGGGTCGTGGAGACGACCCTATTGTCGTCGGACATGTTGGCGGCTGGCCAGCTTTGGCCCGGGGTCGTGGGGACGACCCTATTGTCGTCGGACATGTCGGCGGCTGGGCAACTTTGGCCCGTGGTCGTGGGGACGACCCTATAGTCGTCGGACATGTCGGTGACTGGCCAACCTAGTCCCGGGTTCGTGGGGACGACCCTATACTCGTCGGACATGTCGGCGGCTGGCCAACCTAGTCCCGGGGTCGTGGAGACGACCCTATAGTCGTCGGACAAGTCGGCGGCGGGCCAACCTAGTCCCGGGGTCGTGGGGACGACCCTATAGTCGTCGGACATGTCGGCGGCAGGGCAACTTTGTCCCGTGGGCGTGGGGACGACCCTATAGTCGTGGGACATGTCGGTGACTGGCCAACTTAGTCCCGGGGTCGTGGAGACGACCCTATAGTCGTCGGACAAGTCGGCGGCGGGCCAACCTAGTCCCGGGGTCGTGGGGACGACCCTATAGACGTCGGACATGTCGGCGGCGGGCCAACCTAGTCTCGGGTTCGTGGGGACGACCCTATAGTCGTCGGACTTGTCGGCGAGAGGCCAACCTAGTCCCGGGGTCGTGGGGACGATCCTATAGTCGTCGGACAAGTCGGCGGCGGGCCAACCTAGTCCCGGGGTCGTGGAGACGGCCCTATAGTCGTCGGACGTGTCGGTGGCGGGCCAATCTAGTCCCGTGGTCGTGGGGACGACCCTATAGTCGTCGGACGTGACGGTGTCGGGGCAATCTAGGCCCGGGGTCGTGGGGACGACCCTATAGTCGTCGGACAAGTCGGCGGCGGGCCAACCTAGTCCCGGGGTCGTGGGGACGACCCTATAGTCGTCGGACATGTTGGCGGCTGGCCAGCTTTGGCCCGGGGTCGTGGGGACGACCCTATTGTCGTCGGACATGTCGGCGGCGGGCCAACCTAATCCCGGGGTCGTGGGGTCGACCCTATAGTCGTCGGACATGTCGGCGGCAGGGCAAATTTGGCCCGTGGTCGTGGAGACCACGCTATACTCGTCGGACATGTCGGCGGCTGGCCAACCTAGTCCCGGGGCGTGGGGACGACCCTATAGTCGTCGGACATGTCGGCGGCAGGGCAACTTTGTCCCGTGGGCGTGGGGACGACCCTATAGTCGTCGGACTTGTCGGCGAGAGGCCAACCTAGTCCCGGGGTCGTGGGGACGACCCTATACTCGTCGGACATGTCGGCGGCTGGCCAACCTAGTCCCGGGGTCGTGGAGACGACCCTATAGTCGTCGGACAAGTCGGCGGCGGGCCAACCTAGTCCCGGGGTCGTGGGGACGACCCTATAGTCGTCGGACGTGTCGGTGGCGGGCCAATCTAGTCCCGTGGTCGTGGGGACGACCCTATAGTCGTCGGACGTGACGGTGTCGGGGCAATCTAGGCCCGGGGTCGTGGGGACGACCCTATAGTCGTCGGACAAGTCGGCGGCGGGCCAACCTAGTCCCGGGGTCGTGGGGACGACCCTATAGTCGTCGCACATGTTGGCGGCTGGCCAGCTTTGGCCCGGGGTCGTGGGGACGACCCTATTGTCGTCGGACATGTCGGCGGCAGGGCAAATTTGGCCCGTGGTCGTGGGGACCACCCTATACTCGTCGGACATGTCGGCGGCTGGCCAACCTAGTCCCGGGGTCGTGGAGACGACCCTATAGTCGTCGGACATGTCGGCGGCTGGGCAACTTTGGCCAGTGGTCGTGGGGACGACCCTATTGTCGTCGGACATGTCGGCGGCAGGGCAAATTTGGCCCGTGGTCGTGGGGACCACCCTATACTCGTCGGACATGTCGGCGGCGGGCCAACCTAATCCCGGGGTCGTGGGGTCGACCCTATAGTCGTCGGACATGTCGGCGGCAGGGCAAATTTGGCCCGTGGTCGTGGGGACCACGCTATACTCGTCGGACATGTCGGCGGCTGGCCAACCTAGTCCCGGGGTCGTGGGGACGACCCTATAATCGTCGGACATGTCGGCGGCAGGGCAAATTTGGCCCGTGGTCGTGGGGACCACCCTATACTCGTCGGACATGTCGGCGGCTGGCCAACCTAGTCCCGGGGTCGTGGAGACGACCCTATAGTCGTCGGACATGTCGGCGGCTGGGCAACTTTGGCCAGTGGTCGTGGGGACGACCCTATAGTCGTCGGACATGTTGCGGCTGGCCAGCTTTGGCCCGGGGTCGTGGTGACGACCCTATAGTCGTCGGACAAGTCGGCGGGGGGCCAACCTAGTCCCGGGGTCGTGGAGGCGACCCTATAGTCGTCGGACAAGTCGGCGGCGGGCCAACCTAGACCCGGGGTCGTGGAGACGGCCCTATAGTCGTCGGACGTGTCGGTGGCGGGCCAATCTAGTCCCGGGGTCGTGGGGACGACCCTATAGTCGTCGGACATGTCGGCGGCTGGGCAACTTTGGCCAGTGGTCGTGGGGACGACCCTATAGTCGTCGGACATGTTGCGGCTGGCCAGCTTTGGCCCGGGGTCGTGGTGACGACACTATAGTCGTCGGACAAGTCGGCGGGGGGCCAACCTAGTCCCGGGGTCGTGGGGACGACCCTATAGTTGTCGGACAAGTCGGCGGCGGGCCAACCTAGTCCCGGGGTCGTGGGGACGACGCTATAGCCGTCGGAAATGTCGGCGGCAGAGCAACTTTGGCCCGTGGTCGTGGGGACGACCCTATAGTCGTCGGACATTTCGGTGACTGGCCAACCTAGTCCCGGGTTCGTGGGGACGACCCTATAGTCGTCGGACATGTCGGCGAGAGGCCAACCTAGTCCCGGGGTCGTGGGGACGACCCTATAGTTGTCGGACAAGTCGGCGGCGGGCCAACCTAGTCCCGGGGTCGTGGAGACGACCCTATAGTCGTCGGATAAGTCGGCAGCGGGCCAACCTAGTCTCGGGGTCGTGGGGACGACCCTATAGTCGTCGGACATGACGGTGCCGGGGCAATCTAGCCCCGGGGTCGTGGGGACGACCCTATAGACGTCGGACATGTCGGCGGCAGGGCAAATTTGGCCCGTGGTCGTGGTGACGACCCTATAGTCGTGGGACATGTCGGCGGCTGGCCAACCTAGTCCCGGGGTCGTGGAGACGACCCTATAGTCGTCGGACAAGTCGGCGGCGGGCCAACCTAGTCCCGGGGTCGTGGGGACGAACCTATAGTCGTAGGACATGTTGGCGGCTGGCCAGCTTTGGCCCGGGGTCGTGGGGACGACCCTATTGTCGTCGGACATGTCGGCGGCGGGCCAACCTAGTCCCTGGGTCGTGGGGACGACCTTATAGTCGTCGGACATGTCGGCGGCTGACCAACTTTGGCCCGTGGTCGTGGGCACGACCCTATAGTCGTCGGACATGACGGTGGCGGGCCAATCTAGCCCCGGGGTCGTGGGGACGACCCTATAGGCGTCGGACAAGTCGGCAGCGGGCCAACCTAGTCGAGAGGTCGTGGGGACGACCCTATAGTCGTCGGGCATGTCGGCGGGTGACCAACTTTGGCCCGTGGTCATGGGGACGACCCTATAGTCGTCTGACAAGTCAGCGGCGGGCCAACCTAGTCCCGGGGTCGTGGAGACGACCCTATAGTCGTCGGATATGACGGTGGGGGGTCAATCTAGTCCGGGGGTCGTGGGGACGACCCTATAGGCGTCGGACAAGTCGGCGGCGGGCCAACCTATTCGCGGGGTCGTGGGGACGACCCTATAGGCGTCGGACAAGTCGGCGGCGGGCCAACCTAGTCGCGGGGTCGTGGGGACGACCCTATAGTCGTCGGACATGACGGTGGCGGGCCAATCTATTCCCGGGGTCGTGGGGACGACCCTATAGTCGTCGGACATGTCGGCGGCTGACCAACTTTGGCGCGTGGTCGTGGGCACGACCCTATAGTCGTCGGACAAGTCGGCAGCGGGCCAACCTAGTCGAGAGGTCGTGGGGACGACCCTATAGTCGTCGGACATATCGGCGGGTGACCAACTTTGGCCCGTGGTCATGGGGACGACCCTATAGTCGTCTGACAAGTCAGCGGCGGGCCAACCTAGTCCCGGGGTCGTGGAGACGACCCTATAGTCGTCGGATATGACGGTGGGGGTTCAATCTAGTCCGGGGGTCGTGGGGACGACCCTATAGGCGTCGGACAAGTCGGCGGCGGGCCAACCTATTCGCGGGGTCGTGGGGACGACCCTATAGTCGTCTGACAAGTCAGCGGCGGGCCAACCTTGTCCCGGGGTCGTGGAGACGACCCTATAGTCGTCGGACATGACGGTGGGGGGTCAATCTAGTCCGGGGGTCGTGGGGACGACCCTATAGTCGTAGGACATGACGGTGGCGGGCCAATCTAGCCCCGGGGTCGTGGGGACGACCCTATAGTCGTCGGACAAGTCGGCGGCGGGCCAACCTAGTCCCGGGGTCATGGGGACAACCCTATAGTCGTCGGACATGACGGTGGCGGGCCAATCTAGTCCCGGGGTCGTGGGGACGACCCTATAATCGTCGGACACGTCGGCGGGTGACCAACTTTGGCCTGTGGTCGTGGGGACGACCCTATAGTCGTAGGACAAGTCGGCGGCGGGCCAATCTAGTCCCGGGGTCGTGGGGACGACCCTATAGGCGTCGGACAAGTCGGCGGCGGGCCAACCTAGTCGCGGGGTCATGGGGACGACCCTATAGTCGTCGTACATGACGGTGGCGGGCCAATCTAGTCCCGGGGTCGTGGGGACGACCCTATAGTCGTCGGACATGTCGGCGGGTGACCAACTTTGGCCCGTGGTCGTGGGGACGACCCTATAGTCGTGGCACAAGTCGGCGGCGGGCCAACCTAGTCCCTGGGTCGTGGGGACGACCCTATAGTCGTCGGACATGTCGGCGGCTGACCAACTTTGGCCCGTGGTCGTGGGCACGACCCTATAGTCGTCGGACATGACGGTGGCGGGCCAATCTAGCCCCGGGGTCGTGGGGACGACCCTATAGGCGTCGGACAAGTCGGCAGCGGGCCAACCTAGTCGAGAGGTCGTGGGGACGACCCTATAGTCGTCGGACATATCGGCGGGTGACCAACTTTGGCCCGTGGTCATGGGGACGACCCTATAGTCGTCTGACAAGTCAGCGGCGGGCCAACCTAGTCCCGGGGTCGTGGAGACGACCCTATAGTCGTCGGATATGACGGTGGGGGGTCAATCTAGTCCGGGGGTCGTGGGGACGACCCTATAGGCGTCGGACAAGTCGGCGGCGGGCCAACCTAGTCGCGGGGTCGTGGGGACGACCCTATAGTCGTCGGACATGACGGTGGCGGGCCAATCTAGTCCCGGGGTCGTGGGGACGACCCTATAGTCGTCGGACATATCGGCGGGTGACCAACTTTGGCCCGTGGTCATGGGGACGACCCTATAGTCGTCTGACAAGTCAGCGGCGGGCCAACCTTGTCCCGGGGTCGTGGAGACGACCCTATAGTCGTCGGACATGACGGTGGGGGGTCAATCTAGTCCGGGGGTCGTGGGGACGACCCTATAGTCGTAGGACATGACGGTGGCGGGCCAATCTAGCCCCGGGGTCGTGGGGACGACCCTATAGTCGTCGGACAAGTCGGCGGACAAGTCGGCGGCGGGCCAACCTATTCCCGGGGTCGTGGGGACAACCCTATAGTCGTCGGACATGGCGGTGGCGGGCCAATCTAGTCCCGGGGTCGTGGGGACGACCCTATAATCGTCGGACACGTCGGCGGGTGACCAACTTTGGCCTGTGGTCGTGGGGACGACCCTATAGTCGTCGGACAAGTCGGCGGCGGGCCAATCTAGTCCCGGGGTCGTGGGGACGACCCTATAGGCGTCGGACAAGTCGGCGGCGGGCCAACCTAGTCGCGGGGTCATGGGGACGACCCTATAGTCGTCGTACATGACGGTGGCGGGCCAATCTAGTCCCGGGGTCGTGGGGACGACCCTATAGTCGTCGGACATGTCGGCGGGTGACCAACTTTGGCCCGTGGTCGTGGGGACGATCCTATAGTCGTCGCACAAGTCGGCGGCGGGCCAACCTAGTCCCTGGGTCGTGGGGACGACCCTATAGTCGTCGGACATGTCGGCGGCTGACCAACTTTGGCCCGTGGTCGTGGGCACGACCCTATAGTCGTCGGACATGACGGTGGCGGGCCAATCTAGCCCCGGGGTCGTGGGGACGACCCTATAGGCGTCGGACAAGTCGGCAGCGGGCCAACCTAGTCGAGAGGTCGTGGGGACGACCCTATAGTCGTCGGACATATCGGCGGGTGACCAACTTTGGCCCGTGGTCATGGGGACGACCCTATAGTCGTCTGACAAGTCAGCGGCGGGCCAACCTAGTCCCGGGGTCGTGGAGACGACCCTATAGTCGTCGGATATGACGGTGGGGGGTCAATCTAGTCCGGGGGTCGTGGGGACGACCCTATAGGCGTCGGACAAGTCGGCGGCGGGCCAACCTATTCGCGGGGTCGTGGGGACGACCCTATAGGCGTCGGACAAGTCGGCGGCGGGCCCACCTAGTCGCGGGGTCGTGGGGACGACCCTATAGTCGTCGGACATGACGGTGGCGGGCCAATCTATTCCCGGGGTCGTGGGGACGACCCTATAGTCGTCGGACATGTCGGCGGCTGACCAACTTTGGCGCGTGGTCGTGGGCACGACCCTATAGTCGTCGGACAAGTCGGCGGCAGGCCAACCTAGTCCCGGGATCGTGGGTACGACCCTATAGCCGTCGGACATGACGGTGGCGGGCCAATCTAGTCCCGGGGTCGTGGGGACGACCCTATAGTCGTCGGACATATCGGCGGGTGACCAACTTTGGCCCGTGGTCATGGGGACGACCCTATAGTCGTCTGACAAGTCAGCGGCGGGCCAACCTTGTCCCGGGGTCGTGGAGACGACCCTATAGTCGTCGGACATGACGGTGGGGGGTCAATCTAGTCCGGGGGTCGTGGGGACGACCCTATAGTCGTAGGACATGACGGTGGCGGGCCAATCTAGCCCCGGGGTCGTGGGGACGACCCTATAGTCGTCGGACAAGTCGGCGGCGGGCCAACCTAGTCCCGGGGTCGTGGGGACAACCCTATAGTCGTCGGACATGACGGTGGCGGGCCAATCTAGTCCCGGGGTCGTGGGGACCACCCTATAATCGTCGGACACGTCGGCGGGTGACCAACTTTGGCCTGTGGTCGTGGGGACGACCCTATAGTCGTCGGACAAGTCGGCGGCGGGCCAATCTAGTCCCGGGGTCGTGGGGACGACCCTATAGGCGTCGGACAAGTCGGCGGCGGGCCAACCTAGTCGCGGGGTCATGGGGACGACCCTATAGTCGTCGTACATGACGGTGGCGGGCCAATCTAGTCCCGGGGTCGTGGGGACGACCCTATAGCCGTCGGACATGTCGGCGGGTGACCAACTTTGGCCCGTGGTCGTGGGGACGACCCTATAGTCGTCGCACAAGTCGGCGGCGGGCCAACCTAGTCCCTGGGTCGTGGGGACGACCCTATCGTCGTCGGACATGTCGGCGGCTGACCAACTTTGGCCTGTGGTCGTGGGCACGACCCTATAGTCGTCGGACATGACGGTGGCGGGCCAATCTAGCCCCGGGGTCGTGGGGACGACCCTATAGGCGTCGGACAAGTCGGCAGCGGGCCAACCTAGTCGAGAGGTCGTGGGGACGACCCTATAGTCGTCGGACATATCGGCGGGTGACCAACTTTGGCCCGTGGTCATGGGGACGACCCTATAGTCGTCTGACAAGTCAGCGGCGGGCCAACCTAGTCCCGGGGTCGTGGAGACGACCCTATAGTCGTCGGATATGACGGTGGGGGGTCAATCTAGTCCGGGGGTCGTGGGGACGACCCTATAGGCGTCGGACAAGTCGGCGGCGGGCCAACCTAGTCGCGGGGTCGTGGGGACGACCCTATAGTCGTCGGACATGACGGTGGCGGGCCAATCTATTCCCGGGGTCGTGGGGACGACCCTATAGTCGTCGGACATGTCGGCGGCTGACCAACTTTGGCGCGTGGTCGTGGGCACGACCCTATAGTCGTCGGACAAGTCGGCGGCAGGCCAACCTAGTCCCGGGATCGTGGGTACGACCCTATAGCCGTCGGACATGACGGTGGCGGGCCAATCTAGTCCCGGGGTCGTGGGGACGACCCTATAGTCGTCGGACATGTCGGCGGCTGACCAACTTTGGCCCGTGGTCGTGGGCACGACCCTATAGTCGTCGGACATGACGGTGGCGGGCCAATCTAGTCCCGGGATCGTGGGTACGACCCTATAGCCGTCGGACATGACGGTGGCGGGCCAATCTAGTCCCGGGGTCGTGGGGACGACCCTATAGTCGTCGGACATATCGGCGGGTGACCAACTTTGGCCCGTGGTCATGGGGACGACCCTATAGTCGTCTGACAAGTCAGCGGCGGGCCAACCTAGTCCCGGGGTCGTGGAGACGACCCTATAGTCGTCGGACATGACGGTGGGGGGTCAATCTAGTCCGGGGGTCGTGGGGACGACCCTATAGTCGTAGGACATGACGGTGGCGGGCCAATCTAGCCCCGGGGTCGTGGGGACGACCCTATAGTCGTCGGACAAGTCGGCGGCGGGCCAACCTAGTCCCGGGGTCGTGGGGACAACCCTATAGTCGTCGGACATGACGGTGGCGGGCCAATCTAGTCCCGGGGTCGTGGGGACGACCCTATAATCGTCGGACACGTCGGCGGGTGACCAACTTTGGCCTGTGGTCGTGGGGACGACCCTATAGTCGTCGGACAAGTCGGCGGCGGGCCAATCTAGTCCCGGGGTCGTGGGGACGACCGTATAGGCGTCTGACAAGTCGGCGGCGGGCCAACCTATTCGCGGGGTCGTGGGGACGACCCAATAGTCGTCGTACATGACGGTGGCGGGCCAATCTAGTCCCGGGGTCATGGGGACGACCCTATAGTCGTCGGACATGTCGGCGGGTGACCAACTTTGGCCCGTGGTCGTGGGGACGACCCTATAGTCGTCGCACAAGTCGGCGGCGGGCCAACCTAGTCCCTGGGTCGTGGGGACGACCTTATAGTCGTCGGACATGTCGGCGGCTGACCAACTTTGGCCCGTGGTCGTGGGCACGACCCTATAGTCGTCGGACATGACGGTGGCGGGCCAATCTAGCCCCGGGGTCGTGGGGACGACCCTATAGGCGTCGGACAAGTCGGCAGCGGGCCAACCTAGTCGAGAGGTCGTGGGGACGACCCTATAGTCGTCGGACATGTCGGCGGGTGACCAACTTTGGCCCGTGGTCATGGGGACGACCCTATAGTCGTCTGACAAGTCAGCGGCGGGCCAACCTAGTCCCGGGGTCGTGGAGACGACCCTATAGTCGTCGGATATGACGGTGGGGGGTCAATCTAGTCCGGGGGTCGTGGGGACGACCCTATAGGCGTCGGACAAGTCGGCGGCGGGCCAACCTATTCGCGGGGTCGTGGGGACGACCCTATAGGCGTCGGACATGACGGTGGCGGGCCAATCTATTCCCGGGGTCGTGGGGACGACCCTATAGTCGTCGGACATGTCGGCGGCTGACCAACTTTGGCGCGTGGTCGTGGGCACGACCCTATAGTCGTCGGACAAGTCGGCGGCAGGCCAACCTAGTCCCGGGATCGTGGGTACGACCCTATAGCCGTCGGACATGACGGTGGCGGGCCAATCTAGTCCCGGGGTCGTGGGGACGACCCTATAGTCGTCGGACATATCGGCGGGTGACCAACTTTGGCCCGTGGTCATGGGGACGACCCTATAGTCGTCTGACAAGTCAGCGGCGGGCCAACCTTGTCCCGGGGTCGTGGAGACGACCCTATAGTCGTCGGACATGACGGTGGGGGGTCAATCTAGTCCGGGGGTCGTGGGGACGACCCTATAGTCGTAGGACATGACGGTGGCGGGCCAATCTAGCCCCGGGGTCGTGGGGACGACCCTATAGTCGTCGGACAAGTCGGCGGCGGGCCAACCTATTCCCGGGGTCGTGGGGACAACCCTATAGTCGTCGGACATGGCGGTGGCGGGCCAATCTAGTCCCGGGGTCGTGGGGACGACCCTATAATCGTCGGACACGTCGGCGGGTGACCAACTTTGGCCTGTGGTCGTGGGGACGACCCTATAGTCGTCGGACAAGTCGGCGGCGGGCCAATCTAGTCCCGGGGTCGTGGGGACGACCCTATAGGCGTCGGACAAGTCGGCGGCGGGCCAACCTAGTCGCGGGGTCATGGGGACGACCCTATAGTCGTCGTACATGACGGTGGCGGGCCAATCTAGTCCCGGGGTCGTGGGGACGACTCTATAGTCGTCGGACATGTCGGCGGGTGACCAACTTTGGCCCGTGGTCGTGGGGACGACCCTATAGTCGTCGCACAAGTCGGCGGCGGGCCAGCCTAGTCCCTGGGTCGTGGGGACGACCCTATAGTCGTCGGACATGTCGGCGGCTGACCAACTTTGGCCCGTGGTCGTGGGCACGACCCTATAGTCGTCGGACATGACGGTGGCGGGCCAATCTAGCCCCGGGGTCGTGGGGACGACCCTATAGTCGTCGGATATGACGGTGGGGGGTCAATCTAGTCCGGGGGTCGTGGGGACGACCCTATAGGCGTCGGACAAGTCGGCGGCGGGCCAACCTATTCGCGGGGTCGTGGGGACGACCCTATAGGCGTCGGACATGACGGTGGCGGGCCAATCTAGCCCCGGGGTCGTGGGGACGACCCTATAGTCGTCGGATATGACGGTGGGGGGTCAATCTAGTCCGGGGGTCGTGGGGACGACCCTATAGTCGTAGGACATGACGGTAGCGGGCCAATCTAGTCCCGGGGTCGTGGGGACGACCCTATAGTCGTCGGACATGTCGGCGGGTGACCAACTTTGGCCCGTGGTCGTGGGGACGACCCTATAGTCGTCGCACAAGTCGGCGGCGGGCCAACCTAGTCCCTGGGTCGTGGGGACGACCCTATCGTCGTCGGACATGTCGGCGGCTGACCAACTTTGGCCCGTGGTCGTGGGCACGACCCTATAGTCGTCGGACATGACGGTGGCGGGCCAATCTAGCCCCGGGGTCGTGGGGACGACCCTATAGGCGTCGGACAAGTCGGCAGCGGGCCAACCTAGTCGAGAGGTCGTGGGGACGACCGTATAGTCGTCGGACATATCGGCGGGTGACCAACTTTGGCCCGGGGTCGTGGGGACGACCCTATAATCGTCGGACACGTCGGCGGGTGACCAACTTTGGCCTGTGGTCGTGGGGACGACCCTATAGTCGTCGGACAAGTCGGCGGCGGGCCAATCTAGTCCCGGGGTCGTGGGGACGACCCTATAGGCGTCGGACAAGTCGGCGGCGGGCCAACCTAGTCGCGGGGTCGTGGGGACGACCCTATAGTCGTCGTACATGACGGTGGCGGGCCAATCTAGTCCCGGGGTCGTGGGGACGACCCTATAGTCGTCGGACATGTCGGCGGGTGACCAACTTTGGCCCGTGGGCGTGGGGACGACCCTATAGTCGTGGGACATGTCGGTGACTGGCCAACCTAGTCCCGGGGTCGTGGAGACGACCCTATAGTCGTCGGACAAGTCGGCGGCGGGCCAACCTAGTCCCGGGGTCGTGGGGACGACCCTATAGGCGTCGGACATGTCGGCGGGTGACCAACTTTGGCCCGTGGTCGTGGGGACGACCCTATAGTCGTCGGACATGTCGGCGGCAGGGCAAATTTGGCCCGTGGTCGTGGGGACCACCCTATACTCGTCGGACATGTCGGCGGCTGGCCAACCTAGTCCCGGGGTCGTGGTGACGACCCTATAGTCGTCGGACAAGTCGGCGGCGGGCCAACCTAGTCCCGGGGTCGTGGGGACGACCCTATAGTCGTCGGACATGTTGGCGGCTGGCCAGCTTTGGCCCGGGGTCGTGGGGACGACCCTATTGTCGTCGGACATGTCGGCGGCGGGCCAACCTAATCCCGGGGTCGTGGGGTCGACCCTATAGTCGTCGGACATGTCGGAGGCAGGGCAAATTTGGCCCGTGGTCGTGGGGACCACCCTATACTCGTCGGACATGTCGGCGGCTGGCCAACCTAGTCCCGGGGTCGTGGGGACGACCCTATAGTCGTCGGACATGTCGGCGGCAGGGCAAATTTGGCCCGTGGTCGTGGGGACCACCCTATACTCGTCGGACATGTCGGCGGCTGGCCAACCTAGTCCCGGGGTCGTGGAGACGACCCTATTGTCGTCGGACATGTTGGCGGCTGGCCAGCTTTGGCCCGGGGTCGTGGGGACGACCCTATTGTCGTCGGACATGTCGGCGGCTGGGCAACTTTGGCCCGTGGTCGTGGGGACGACCCTATAGTCGTCGGACATGTCGGTGACTGGCCAACCTAGTCCCGGGTTCGTGGGGACGACCCTATACTCGTCGGACATGTCGGCGGCTGGCCAACCTAGTCCCGGGGTCGTGGAGACGACCCTATAGTCGTCGGACAAGTCGGCGGCGGGCCAACCTAGTCCCGGGGTCGTGGGGACGACCCTATAGTCGTCGGACATGTCGGCGGCAGGGCAACTTTGTCCCGTGGGCGTGGGGACGACCCTATAGTCGTGGGACATGTCGGTGACTGGCCAACTTAGTCCCGGGGTCGTGGAGACGACCCTATAGTCGTCGGACAAGTCGGCGGCGGGCCAACCTAGTCCCGGGGTCGTGGGGACGACCCTATAGACGTCGGACATGTCGGCGGCGGGCCAACCTAGTCTCGGGTTCGTGGGGACGACCCTATAGTCGTCGGACTTGTCGGCGAGAGGCCAACCTAGTCCCGGGGTCGTGGGGACGATCCTATAGTCGTCGGACAAGTCGGCGGCGGGCCAACCTAGTCCCGGGGTCGTGGAGACGGCCCTATAGTCGTCGGACGTGTCGGTGGCGGGCCAATCTAGTCCCGTGGTCGTGGGGACGACCCTATAGTCGTCGGACGTGACGGTGTCGGGGCAATCTAGGCCCGGGGTCGTGGGGACGACCCTATAGTCGTCGGACAAGTCGGCGGCGGGCCAACCTAGTCCCGGGGTCGTGGGGACGACCCTATAGTCGTCGGACATGTTGGCGGCTGGCCAGCTTTGGCCCGGGGTCGTGGGGACGACCCTATTGTCGTCGGACATGTCGGCGGCGGGCCAACCTAATCCCGGGGTCGTGGGGTCGACCCTATAGTCGTCGGACATGTCGGCGGCAGGGCAAATTTGGCCCGTGGTCGTGGAGACCACGCTATACTCGTCGGACATGTCGGCGGCTGGCCAACCTAGTCCCGGGGCGTGGGGACGACCCTATAGTCGTCGGACATGTCGGCGGCAGGGCAACTTTGTCCCGTGGGCGTGGGGACGACCCTATAGTCGTCGGACTTGTCGGCGAGAGGCCAACCTAGTCCCGGGGTCGTGGGGACGACCCTATACTCGTCGGACATGTCGGCGGCTGGCCAACCTAGTCCCGGGGTCGTGGAGACGACCCTATAGTCGTCGGACAAGTCGGCGGCGGGCCAACCTAGTCCCGGGGTCGTGGGGACGACCCTATAGTCGTCGGACGTGTCGGTGGCGGGCCAATCTAGTCCCGTGGTCGTGGGGACGACCCTATAGTCGTCGGACGTGACGGTGTCGGGGCAATCTAGGCCCGGGGTCGTGGGGACGACCCTATAGTCGTCGGACAAGTCGGCGGCGGGCCAACCTAGTCCCGGGGTCGTGGGGACGACCCTATAGTCGTCGCACATGTTGGCGGCTGGCCAGCTTTGGCCCGGGGTCGTGGGGACGACCCTATTGTCGTCGGACATGTCGGCGGCAGGGCAAATTTGGCCCGTGGTCGTGGGGACCACCCTATACTCGTCGGACATGTCGGCGGCTGGCCAACCTAGTCCCGGGGTCGTGGAGACGACCCTATAGTCGTCGGACATGTCGGCGGCTGGGCAACTTTGGCCAGTGGTCGTGGGGACGACCCTATTGTCGTCGGACATGTCGGCGGCAGGGCAAATTTGGCCCGTGGTCGTGGGGACCACCCTATACTCGTCGGACATGTCGGCGGCGGGCCAACCTAATCCCGGGGTCGTGGGGTCGACCCTATAGTCGTCGGACATGTCGGCGGCAGGGCAAATTTGGCCCGTGGTCGTGGGGACCACGCTATACTCGTCGGACATGTCGGCGGCTGGCCAACCTAGTCCCGGGGTCGTGGGGACGACCCTATAATCGTCGGACATGTCGGCGGCAGGGCAAATTTGGCCCGTGGTCGTGGGGACCACCCTATACTCGTCGGACATGTCGGCGGCTGGCCAACCTAGTCCCGGGGTCGTGGAGACGACCCTATAGTCGTCGGACATGTCGGCGGCTGGGCAACTTTGGCCAGTGGTCGTGGGGACGACCCTATAGTCGTCGGACATGTTGCGGCTGGCCAGCTTTGGCCCGGGGTCGTGGTGACGACCCTATAGTCGTCGGACAAGTCGGCGGGGGGCCAACCTAGTCCCGGGGTCGTGGAGGCGACCCTATAGTCGTCGGACAAGTCGGCGGCGGGCCAACCTAGACCCGGGGTCGTGGAGACGGCCCTATAGTCGTCGGACGTGTCGGTGGCGGGCCAATCTAGTCCCGGGGTCGTGGGGACGACCCTATAGTCGTCGGACATGTCGGCGGCTGGGCAACTTTGGCCAGTGGTCGTGGGGACGACCCTATAGTCGTCGGACATGTTGCGGCTGGCCAGCTTTGGCCCGGGGTCGTGGTGACGACACTATAGTCGTCGGACAAGTCGGCGGGGGGCCAACCTAGTCCCGGGGTCGTGGGGACGACCCTATAGTTGTCGGACAAGTCGGCGGCGGGCCAACCTAGTCCCGGGGTCGTGGGGACGACGCTATAGCCGTCGGAAATGTCGGCGGCAGAGCAACTTTGGCCCGTGGTCGTGGGGACGACCCTATAGTCGTCGGACATTTCGGTGACTGGCCAACCTAGTCCCGGGTTCGTGGGGACGACCCTATAGTCGTCGGACATGTCGGCGAGAGGCCAACCTAGTCCCGGGGTCGTGGGGACGACCCTATAGTTGTCGGACAAGTCGGCGGCGGGCCAACCTAGTCCCGGGGTCGTGGAGACGACCCTATAGTCGTCGGATAAGTCGGCAGCGGGCCAACCTAGTCTCGGGGTCGTGGGGACGACCCTATAGTCGTCGGACATGACGGTGCCGGGGCAATCTAGCCCCGGGGTCGTGGGGACGACCCTATAGACGTCGGACATGTCGGCGGCAGGGCAAATTTGGCCCGTGGTCGTGGTGACGACCCTATAGTCGTGGGACATGTCGGCGGCTGGCCAACCTAGTCCCGGGGTCGTGGAGACGACCCTATAGTCGTCGGACAAGTCGGCGGCGGGCCAACCTAGTCCCGGGGTCGTGGGGACGAACCTATAGTCGTAGGACATGTTGGCGGCTGGCCAGCTTTGGCCCGGGGTCGTGGGGACGACCCTATTGTCGTCGGACATGTCGGCGGCGGGCCAACCTAGTCCCTGGGTCGTGGGGACGACCTTATAGTCGTCGGACATGTCGGCGGCTGACCAACTTTGGCCCGTGGTCGTGGGCACGACCCTATAGTCGTCGGACATGACGGTGGCGGGCCAATCTAGCCCCGGGGTCGTGGGGACGACCCTATAGGCGTCGGACAAGTCGGCAGCGGGCCAACCTAGTCGAGAGGTCGTGGGGACGACCCTATAGTCGTCGGGCATGTCGGCGGGTAACCAACTTTGGCCCGTGGTCATGGGGACGACCCTATAGTCGTCTGACAAGTCAGCGGCGGGCCAACCTAGTCCCGGGGTCGTGGAGACGACCCTATAGTCGTCGGATATGACGGTGGGGGGTCAATCTAGTCCGGGGGTCGTGGGGACGACCCTATAGGCGTCGGACAAGTCGGCGGCGGGCCAACCTATTCGCGGGGTCGTGGGGACGACCCTATAGGCGTCGGACAAGTCGGCGGCGGGCCAACCTAGTCGCGGGGTCGTGGGGACGACCCTATAGTCGTCGGACATGACGGTGGCGGGCCAATCTATTCCCGGGGTCGTGGGGACGACCCTATAGTCGTCGGACATGTCGGCGGCTGACCAACTTTGGCGCGTGGTCGTGGGCACGACCCTATAGTCGTCGGACAAGTCGGCAGCGGGCCAACCTAGTCGAGAGGTCGTGGGGACGACCCTATAGTCGTCGGACATATCGGCGGGTGACCAACTTTGGCCCGTGGTCATGGGGACGACCCTATAGTCGTCTGACAAGTCAGCGGCGGGCCAACCTAGTCCCGGGGTCGTGGAGACGACCCTATAGTCGTCGGATATGACGGTGGGGGTTCAATCTAGTCCGGGGGTCGTGGGGACGACCCTATAGGCGTCGGACAAGTCGGCGGCGGGCCAACCTATTCGCGGGGTCGTGGGGACGACCCTATAGGCGTCGGACAAGTCGGCGGCGGGCCCACCTAGTCGCGGGGTCGTGGGGACGACCCTATAGTCGTCGGACATGACGGTGGCGGGCCAATCTATTCCCGGGGTCGTGGGGACGACCCTATAGTCGTCGGACATGTCGGCGGCTGACCAACTTTGGCGCGTGGTCGTGGGCACGACCCTATAGTCGTCGGACAAGTCGGCGGCAGGCCAACCTAGTCCCGGGATCGTGGGTACGACCCTATAGCCGTCGGACATGACGGTGGCGGGCCAATCTAGTCCCGGGGTCGTGGGGACGACCCTATAGTCGTCGGACATATCGGCGGGTGACCAACTTTGGCCCGTGGTCATGGGGACGACCCTATAGTCGTCTGACAAGTCAGCGGCGGGCCAACCTTGTCCCGGGGTCGTGGAGACGACCCTATAGTCGTCGGACATGACGGTGGGGGGTCAATCTAGTCCGGGGGTCGTGGGGACGACCCTATAGTCGTAGGACATGACGGTGGCGGGCCAATCTAGTCCCGGGGTCGTGGGGACGACCCTATAGTCGTCGGACATGTCGGCGGGTGACCAACTTTGGCCCGTGGTCGTGGGGACGACCCTATAGTCGTCGCACAAGTCGGCGGCGGGCCAACCTAGTCCCTGGGTCGTGGGGACGACCCTATCGTCGTCGGACATGTCGGCGGCTGACCAACTTTGGCCCGTGGTCGTGGGCACGACCCTATAGTCGTCGGACATGACGGTGGCGGGCCAATCTAGCCCCGGGGTCGTGGGGACGACCCTATAGGCGTCGGACAAGTCGGCAGCGGGCCAACCTAGTCGAGAGGTCGTGGGGACGACCCTATAGACGTCGGACATGTCGGCGGCGGGCCAACCTAATCCCGGGGTCGTGGGGTCGACCCTATAGTCGTCGGACATGTCGGAGGCAGGACAAATTTGGCCCGTGGTCGTGGGGACCACCCTATACTCGTCGGACATGTCGGCGGCTGGCCAACCTAGTCCCGGGGTCGTGGTGACGACCCTATAGTCGTCGGACAAGTCGGCGGCGGGCCAACCTAGTCCCGGGGTCGTGGGGACGACCCTATAGTCGTCGGACATGTTGGCGGCTGGCCAGCTTTGGCCCGGGGTCGTGGGGACGACCCTATTGTCGTCGGACATGTCGGCGGCGGGCCAACCTAATCCCGGGGTCGTGGGGTCGACCCTATAGTCGTCGGACATGTCGGAGGCAGGACAAATTTGGCCCGTGGTCGTGGGGACCACCCTATACTCGTCGGACATGTCGGCGGCTGGCCAACCTAGTCCCGGGGTCGTGGGGACGACCCTATAGTCGTCGGACATGTCGGCGGCAGGGCAAATTTGGCCCGTGGTCGTGGGGACCACCCTATACTCGTCGGACATGTCGGCGGCTGGCCAACCTAGTCCCGGGGTCGTGGAGACGACCCTATTGTCGTCGGACATGTTGGCGGCTGGCCAGCTTTGGCCCGGGGTCGTGGGGACGACCCTATTGTCGTCGGACATGTCGGCGGCTGGGCAACTTTGGCCCGTGGTCGTGGGGACGACCCTATAGTCGTCGGACATGTCGGTGACTGGCCAACCTAGTCCCGGGTTCGTGGGGACGACCCTATACTCGTCGGTCATGTCGGCGGCTGGCCAACCTAGTCCCGGGGTCGTGGAGACGACCCTATAGTCGTCGGACAAGTCGGCGGCGGGCCAACCTAGTCCCGGGGTCGTGGGGACGACCCTATAGTCGTCGGACATGTCGGCGGCAGGGCAACTTTGTCCCGTGGGCGTGGGGACGACCCTATAGTCGTGGGACATGTCGGTGACTGGCCAACCTAGTCCCGGGGTCGTGGAGACGACCCTATAGTCGTCGGACAAGTCGGCGGCGGGCCAACCTAGTCCCGGGGTCGTGGGGACGACCCTATAGACGTCGGACATGTCGGCGGCGGGCCAACCTAGTCTCGGGTTCGTGGGGACGACCCTATAGTCGTCGGACTTGTCGGCGAGAGGCCAACCTAGTCCCGGGGTCGTGGGGACGATCCTATAGTCGTCGGACAAGTCGGCGGCGGGCCAACCTAGTCCCGGGGTCGTGGAGACGGCCCTATAGTCGTCGGACGTGTCGGTGGCGGGCCAATCTAGTCCCGTGGTCGTGGGGACGACCCTATAGTCGTCGGACGTGACGGTGTCGGGGCAACCTAGTCCCGGGGTCGTGGGGACGACCCTATAGTCGTCGGACATGTTGGCGGCTGGCCAGCTTTGGCCCGGGGTCGTGGGGACGACCCTATTGTCGTCGGACATGTCGGCGGCGGGCCAACCTAATCCCGGGGTCGTGGGGTCGACCCTATAGTCGTCGGACATGTCGGCGGCAGGGCAAATTTGGCCCGTGGTCGTGGAGACCACGCTATACTCGTCGGACATGTCGGCGGCTGGCCAACCTAGTCCCGGGGCGTGGGGACGACCCTATAGTCGTCGGACATGTCGGCGGCAGGGCAACTTTGTCCCGTGGGCGTGGGGACGACCCTATAGTCGTCGGACTTGTCGGCGAGAGGCCAACCTAGTCCCGGGGTCGTGGGGACGACCCTATACTCGTCGGACATGTCGGCGGCTGGCCAACCTAGTCCCGGGGTCGTGGAGACGACCCTATAGTCGTCGGACAAGTCGGCGGCGGGCCAACCTAGTCCCGGGGTCGTGGGGACGACCCTATAGTCGTCGGACATGTCGGCGGCAGGGCAACTTTGTCCCGTGGGCGTGGGGACGACCCTATAGTCGTGGGACATGTCGGTGACTGGCCAACCTAGTCCCGGGGTCGTGGAGACGACTCTATAGTCGTCGGACAAGTCGGCGGCGGGCCAACCTAGTCCCGGGGTCGTGGGGACGACCCTATAGACGTCGGACATGTCGGCGGCGGGCCAACCTAGTCTCGGGTTCGTGGGGACGACCCTATAGTCGTCGGACTTGTCGGCGAGAGGCCAACCTAGTCCCGGGGTCGTGGGGACGATCCTATAGTCGTCGGACAAGTCGGCGGCGGGCCAACCTAGTCCCGGGGTCGTGGAGACGGCCCTATAGTCGTCGGACGTGTCGGTGGCGGGCCAATCTAGTCCCGTGGTCGTGGGGACGACCCTATAGTCGTCGGACGTGACGGTGTCGGGGCAATCTAGGCCCGGGGTCGTGGGGACGACCCTATAGTCGTCGGACAAGTCGGCGGCGGGCCAACCTAGTCCCGGGGTCGTGGGGACGACCCTATAGTCGTCGCACATGTTGGCGGCTGGCCAGCTTTGGCCCGGGGTCGTGGGGACGACCCTATTGTCGTCGGACATGTCGGCGGCAGGGCAAATTTGGCCCGTGGTCGTGGGGACCACCCTATACTCGTCGGACATGTCGGCGGCTGGCCAACCTAGTCCCGGGGTCGTGGAGACGACCCTATAGTCGTCGGACATGTCGGCGGCTGGGCAACTTTGGCCAGTGGTCGTGGGGACGACCCTATTGTCGTCGGACATGTCGGCGGCAGGGCAAATTTGGCCCGTGGTCGTGGGGACCACCCTATACTCGTCGGACATGTCGGCGGCGGGCCAACCTAATCCCGGGGTCGTGGGGTCGACCCTATAGTCGTCGGACATGTCGGCGGCAGGGCAAATTTGGCCCGTGGTCGTGGGGACCACGCTATACTCGTCGGACATGTCGGCGGCTGGCCAACCTAGTCCCGGGGTCGTGGGGACGACCCTATAATCGTCGGACATGTCGGCGGCAGGGCAAATTTGGCCCGTGGTCGTGGGGACCACCCTATACTCGTCGGACATGTCGGCGGCTGGCCAACCTAGTCCCGGGGTCGTGGAGACGACCCTATAGTCGTCGGACATGTCGGCGGCTGGGCAACTTTGGCCAGTGGTCGTGGGGACGACCCTATAGTCGTCGGACATGTTGCGGCTGGCCAGCTTTGGCCCGGGGTCGTGGTGACGACCCTATAGTCGTCGGACAAGTCGGCGGGGGGCCAACCTAGTCCCGGGGTCGTGGAGGCGACCCTATAGTCGTCGGACAAGTCGGCGGCGGGCCAACCTAGACCCGGGGTCGTGGAGACGGCCCTATAGTCGTCGGACGTGTCGGTGGCGGGCCAATCTAGTCCCGGGGTCGTGGGGACGACCCTATAGTCGTCGGACATGTCGGCGGCTGGGCAACTTTGGCCAGTGGTCGTGGGGACGACCCTATAGTCGTCGGACATGTTGCGGCTGGCCAGCTTTGGCCCGGGGTCGTGGTGACGACACTATAGTCGTCGGACAAGTCGGCGGGGGGCCAACCTAGTCCCGGGGTCGTGGGGACGACCCTATAGTCGTCGGACAAGTCGGCGGCGGGCCAACCTAGTCCCGGGGTCGTGGGGACGACGCTATAGCCGTCGGAAATGTCGGCGGCAGAGCAACTTTGGCCCGTGGTCGTGGGGACGACCCTATAGTCGTCGGACATTTCGGTGACTGGCCAACCTAGTCCCGGGTTCGTGGGGACGACCCTATAGTCGTCGGACATGTCGGCGAGAGGCCAACCTAGTCCCGGGGTCGTGGGGACGATCCTATAGTCGTCGGACAAGTCGGCGGCGGGCCAACCTAGCCCCGGGGTCGTGGAGACGGCCCTATAGTCGTCGGACGTGACGGTGTCGGGGCAATCTAGCCCCGGGGTCAAGGGGACGACCCTCTAGACGTCGGACATGTCGGCGGCTGGCCAACCTAGTCCCGGGGTGGTAGGGACGACCCTATAGTCGTCGGACAAGTCGGCGGCGGGCCAACCTAGTCCCGGGGTCGTGGGGACGACCCTATAGTCGTCGGACATGTCGGCGGCCGGGCAACTTTGGCCCGTGGTCGTGGTGACGACCCTATAGTCGTGGGACATGTCGGTGACGGCCAACCTAGTCCCGGGGTCGTGGAGACGACCCTATAGTCGTCGGATAAGTCGGCAGCGGGCCAACCTAGTCTCGGGGTCGTGGGGACGACCCTATAGTCGTCGGACATGACGGTGCCGGGGCAATCTAGCCCCGGGGTCGTGGGGACGACCCTATAGACGTCGGACATGTCGGCGGCAGGGCAAATTTGGCCCGTGGTCGTGGGGACCACCCTATACTCGTCGGACATGTCGGCGGCTGGCCAACCTAGTCCCGGGGTCGTGGAGACGACCCTATAGTCGTCGGACATGTCGGCGGCTGGGCAACTTTGGCCAGTGGTCGTGGGGACGACCCTATTGTCGTCGGACATGTCGGCGGCAGGGCAAATTTGGCCCGTGGTCGTGGGGACCACCCTATACTCGTCGGACATGTCGGCGGCGGGCCAACCTAGTCCCGGGGTCGTGGGGACGACCCTATAGTCGTCGGACATGTCGGCGGCCGGGCAACTTTGGCCCGTGGTCGTGGTGACGACCCTATAGTCGTGGGACATGTCGGTGACGGCCAACCTAGTCCCGGGGTCGTGGAGACGACCCTATAGTCGTCGGACAAGTCGGCGGCGGGCCAACCTAGTCCCGGGGTCGTGGGGACGAACCTATAGTCGTAGGACATGTTGGCGGCTGGCCAGCTTTGGCCCGGGGTCGTGGGGACGACCCTATTGTCGTCGGACATGTCGGCGGCGGGCCAACCTAATCCCGGGGCCGTGGGGTCGACCCTATAGTCGTCGGACATGTCGGCGGCAGGGCAAATGTGGCCCGTGGTCGTGGGGACCACCCTATACTCGTCGGACATGTCGGCGGCTGGCCAACCTAGTCCCGGGGTCGTGGGGACGACCCTATAGTCGTCGGACATGTCGGCGGCAGGGCAAATTTGGCCCGTGGTCGTGGGGACCACCCTATACTCGTCGGACATGTCGGCGGCTGGCCAACCTAGTCCCGGAGTCGTGGAGACGACCCTATAGTCGTCGGACAAGTCGGCGGCGGGCCAACCTAGTCCCGGGGTCGTGGGGACGACCCTATTGTCGTCGGACATGTCGGCGGCTGGGCAACTTTGGCCCGTGGTCGTGGGGACCACGCTATACTCGTCGGTCATGTCGGCGGCTGGCCAACCTAGTCCCGGGGTCGTGGGGACGACCCTATAGTCGTCGTACATGACGGTGGCGGGCCAATCTAGTCCCGGGGTCATGGGGACGACCCTATAGTCGTCGGACATGTCGGCGGGTGACCAACTTTGGCCCGTGGTCGTGGGGACGACCCTATAGTCGTCGCACAAGTCGGCGGCGGGCCAACCTAGTCCCTGGGTCGTGGGGACGACCTTATAGTCGTCGGACATGTCGGCGGCTGACCAACTTTGGCCCGTGGTCGTGGGCACGACCCTATAGTCGTCGGACATGACGGTGGCGGGCCAATCTAGCCCCGGGGTCGTGGGGACGACCCTATAGGCGTCGGACAAGTCGGCAGCGGGCCAACCTAGTCGAGAGGTCGTGGGGACGACCCTATAGTCGTCGGACATGTCGGCGGGTGACCAACTTTGGCCCGTGGTCATGGGGACGACCCTATAGTCGTCTGACAAGTCAGCGGCGGGCCAACCTAGTCCCGGGGTCGTGGAGACGACCCTATAGTCGTCGGATATGACGGTGGGGGGTCAATCTAGTCCGGGGGTCGTGGGGACGACCCTATAGGCGTCGGACAAGTCGGCGGCGGGCCAACCTATTCGCGGGGTCGTGGGGACGACCCTATAGGCGTCGGACAAGTCGGCGGCGGGCCAACCTAGTCGCGGGGTCGTGGGGACGACCCTATAGTCGTCGGACATGACGGTGGCGGGCCAATCTATTCCCGGGGTCGTGGGGACGACCCTATAGTCGTCGGACATGTCGGCGGCTGACCAACTTTGGCGCGTGGTCGTGGGCACGACCCTATAGTCGTCGGACAAGTCGGCGGCAGGCCAACCTAGTCCCGGGATCGTGGGTACGACCCTATAGCCGTCGGACATGACGGTGGCGGGCCAATCTAGTCCCGGGGTCGTGGGGACGACCCTATAGTCGTCGGACATATCGGCGGGTGACCAACTTTGGCCCGTGGTCATGGGGACGACCCTATAGTCGTCTGACAAGTCAGCGGCGGGCCAACCTTGTCCCGGGGTCGTGGAGACGACCCTATAGTCGTCGGACATGACGGTGGGGGGTCAATCTAGTCCCGGGGTCATGGGGACAACCCTATAGTCGTCGGACATGACGGTGGCGGGCCAATCTAGTCCCGGGGTCGTGGGTTCGACCCTATAATCGTCGGACACGTCGGCGGGTGACCAACTTTGGCCTGGGGTCGTGGGGACGACCCTATAGTCGTCGGACAAGTCGGCGGCGGGCCAATCTAGTCCCGGGGTCGTGGGGACGACCCTATAGTCGTCGGACAATTCGGCGGCGGGCCAACCTAGTCCCGGGGTCGTGGGGACAACCCTATAGTCGTCGGACATGACGGTGGCGGGCCAATCTAGTCCCGGGGTCGTGGGGACGACCCTATAATCGTCGGACACGTCGGCGGGTGACCAACTTTGGCCTGTGGTCGTGGGGACGACCCTATAGTCGTCGGACAAGTCGGCGGCGGGCCAATCTAGTCCCGGGGTCGTGGGGACGACCCTATAGGCGTCGGACAAGTCGGCGGCGGGCCAACCTAGTCGCGGGGTCATGGGGACGACCCTATAGTCGTCGTACATGACGGTGGCGGGCCAATCTAGTCCCGGGGTCGTGGGGACGACCCTATAGTCGTCGGACATGTCGGCGGGTGACCAACTTTGGCCCGTGGTCGTGGGGACGACCCTATAGTCGTCGCACAAGTCGGCGGCGGGCCAACCTAGTCCCTGGGTCGTGGGGACGACCCTATCGTCGTCGGACATGTCGGCGGCTGACCAACTTTGGCCCGTGGTCGTGGGCACGACCCTATAGTCGTCGGACATGACGGTGGCGGGCCAATCTAGCCCCGGGGTCGTGGGGACGACCCTATAGGCGTCGGACAAGTCGGCAGCGGGCCAACCTAGTCGAGAGGTCGTGGGGACGACCCTATAGTCGTCGGACATATCGGCGGGTGACCAACTTTGGCCCGTGGTCATGGGGACGACCCTATAGTCGTCTGACAAGTCAGCGGCGGGCCAACCTAGTCCCGGGGTCGTGGAGACGACCCTATAGTCGTCGGATATGACGGTGGGGGGTCAATCTAGTCCGGGGGTCGTGGGGACGACCCTATAGGCGTCGGACAAGTCGGCGGCGGGCCAACCTAGTCGCGGGGTCGTGGGGACGACCCTATAGTCGTCGGACATGACGGTGGCGGGCCAATCTATTCCCGGGGTCGTGGGGACGACCCTATAGTCGTCGGACATGTCGGCGGCTGACCAACTTTGGCGCGTGGTCGTGGGCACGACCCTATAGTCGTCGGACAAGTCGGCGGCAGGCCAACCTAGTCCCGGGATCGTGGGTACGACCCTATAGCCGTCGGACATGACGGTGGCGGGCCAATCTAGTCCCGGGGTCGTGGGGACGACCCTATAGTCGTCGGACATATCGGCGGGTGACCAACTTTGGCCCGTGGTCATGGGGACGACCCTATAGTCGTCTGACAAGTCAGCGGCGGGCCAACCTTGTCCCGGGGTCGTGGAGACGACCCTATAGTCGTCGGACATGACGGTGGGGGGTCAATCTAGTCCGGGGGTCGTGGGGACGACCCTATAGTCGTAGGACATGACGGTGGCGGGCCAATCTAGCCCCGGGGTCGTGGGGACGACCCTATAGTCGTCGGACATGTCGGCGGGTGACCAACTTTGGCCCGTGGTCGTGGGGACGATCCTATAGTCGTCGCACAAGTCGGCGGCGGGCCAACCTAGTCCCTGGGTCGTGTGGACGACCCTATAGTCGTCGGACATGTCGGCGGCTGACCAACTTTGGCCCGTGGTCGTGGGCACGACCCTATAGTCGTCGGACATGACGGTGGCGGGCCAATCTAGCCCCGGGGTCGTGGGGACGACCCTATAGGCGTCGGACAAGTCGGCAGCGGGCCAACCTAGTCGAGAGGTCGTGGGGACGACCCTATAGTCGTCGGACATATCGGCGGGTGACCAACTTTGGCCCGTGGTCATGGGGACGACCCTATAGTCGTCTGACAAGTCAGCGGCGGGCCAACCTAGTCCCGGGGTCGTGGAGACGACCCTATAGTCGTCGGATATGACGGTGGGGGGTCAATCTAGTCCGGGGGTCGTGGGGACGACCCTTTAGGCGTCGGACAAGTCGGCGGCGGGCCAACCTATTCGCGGGGTCGTGGGGACGACCCTATAGGCGTCGGACAAGTCGGCGGCGGGCCCACCTAGTCGCGGGGTCGTGGGGACGACCCTATAGTCGTCGGACATGACGGTGGCGGGCCAACCTAGTCGAGAGGTCGTGGGGACGACCCTATAGTCGTCGGACATATCGGCGGGTGACCAACTTTGGCCCGTGGTCATGGGGACGACCCTATAGTCGTCTGACAAGTCAGCGGCGGGCCAACCTAGTCCCGGGGTCGTGGAGACGACCCTATAGTCGTCGGATATGACGGTGGGGGGTCAATCTAGTCCGGGGGTCGTGGGGACGACCCTATAGGCGTCGGACAAGTCGGCGGCGGGCCAACCTATTCGCGGGGTCGTGGGGACGACCCTATAGGCGTCGGACAAGTCGGCGGCGGGCCCACCTAGTCGCGGGGTCGTGGGGACGACCCTATAGTCGTCGGACATGACGGTGGCGGGCCAATCTATTCCCGGGGTCGTGGGGACGACCCTATAGTCGTCGGACATGTCGGCGGCTGACCAACTTTGGCGCGTGGTCGTGGGCAGGACCCTATAGTCGTCGGACAAGTCGGCGGCAGGCCAACCTAGTCCCGGGATCGTGGGTACGACCCTATAGCCGTCGGACATGACGGTGGCGGGCCAATCTAGTCCCGGGGTCGTGGGGACGACCCTATAGTCGTCGGACATATCGGCGGGTGACCAACTTTGGCCCGTGGTCATGGGGACGACCCTATAGTCGTCTGACAAGTCAGCGGCGGGCCAACCTTGTCCCGGGGCCGTGGAGACGACCCTATAGTCGTCGGACATGACGGTGGGGGGTCAATCTAGTCCGGGGGTCGTGGGGACGACCCTATAGTCGTAGGACATGACGGTGGCGGGCCAATCTAGTCCCGGGGTCGTGGGGACGACCCTATAGTCGTCGGACATGTCGGCGGGTGACCAACTTTGGCCCGTGGTCGTGGGGACGACCCTATAGTCGTCGCACAAGTCGGCGGCGGGCCAACCTAGTCCCTGGGTCGTGGGGACGACCCTATCGTCGTCGGACATGTCGGCGGCTGACCAACTTTGGCCCGTGGTCGTGGGCACGACCCTATAGTCGTCGGACATGACGGTGGCGGGCCAATCTAGCCCCGGGGTCGTGGGGACGACCCTATAGGCGTCGGACAAGTCGGCAGCGGGCCAACCTAGTCGAGAGGTCGTGGGGACGACCCTATAGTCGTCGGACATATCGGCGGGTGACCAACTTTGGCCCGGGGTCGTGGGGACGACCCTATAATCGTCGGACACGTCGGCGGGTGACCAACTTTGGCCTGTGGTCGTGGGGACGACCCTATAGTCGTCGGACAATTCGGCGGCGGGCCAATCTAGTCCCGGGGTCGTGGGGACGACCCTATAGGCGTCGGACAAGTCGGCGGCGGGCCAACCTAGTCGCGGGGTCGTGGGGACGACCCTATAGTCGTCGTACATGACGGTGGCGGGCCAATCTAGTCCCGGGGTCGTGGGGACGACCCTATAGTCGTCGGACATGTCGGCGGGTGACCAACTTTGGCCCGTGGGCGTGGGGACGACCCTATAGTCGTGGGACATGTCGGTGACTGGCCAACCTAGTCCCGGGGTCGTGGAGACGACCCTATAGTCGTCGGACAAGTCGGCGGCGGGCCAACCTAGTCCCGGGGTCGTGGGGACGACCCTATAGTCGTCGGACATGTCGGCGGGTGACCAACTTTGGCCCGTGGTCGTGGGGACGACCCTATAGTCGTCGGACATGTCGGCGGCAGGGCAAATTTGGCCCGTGGTCGTGGGGACCACCCTATACTCGTCGGACATGTCGGCGGCTGGCCAACCTAGTCCCGGGGTCGTGGTGACGACCCTATAGTCGTCGGACAAGTCGGCGGCGGGCCAACCTAGTCCCGGGGTCGTGGGGACGACCCTATAGTCGTCGGACATGTTGGCGGCTGGCCAGCTTTGGCCCGGGGTCGTGGGGACGACCCTATTGTCGTCGGACATGTCGGCGGCGGGCCAACCTAATCCCGGGGTCGTGGGGTCGACCCTATAGTCGTCGGACATGTCGGAGGCAGGGCAAATTTGGCCCGTGGTCGTGGGGACCACCCTATACTCGTCGGACATGTCGGCGGCTGGCCAACCTAGTCCCGGGGTCGTGGGGACGACCCTATAGTCGTCGGACATGTCGGCGGCAGGGCAAATTTGGCCCGTGGTCGTGGGGACCACCCTATACTCGTCGGACATGTCGGCGGCTGGCCAACCTAGTCCCGGGGTCGTGGAGACGACCCTATTGTCGTCGGACATGTTGGCGGCTGGCCAGCTTTGGCCCGGGGTCGTGGGGACGACCCTATTGTCGTCGGACATGTCGGCGGCTGGGCAACTTTGGCCCGTGGTCGTGGGGACGACCCTATAGTCGTCGGACATGTCGGT
Organism: Andrena fulva; assembly: GCA_946251845.1. Lineage (NCBI taxonomy): Eukaryota > Metazoa > Arthropoda > Insecta > Hymenoptera > Andrenidae > Andrena > Andrena fulva. The sequence goes on along the minus strand of CAMITZ010000271.1, from coordinate 145,917 downwards.
GACTGGCCAACCTAGTCCCGGGTTCGTGGGGACGACCCTATACTCGTCGGACATGTCGGCGGCTGGCCAACCTAGTCCCGGGGTCGTGGAGACGACCCTATAGTCGTCGGACAAGTCGGCGGCGGGCCAACCTAGTCCCGGGGTCGTGGGGACGACCCTATAGTCGTCGGACATGTCGGCGGCTGGGCAACTTTGGCCCGTGGTCGTGGGGACGACCCTATAGTCGTCGGACATGTCGGTGACTGGCCAACCTAGTCCCGGGTTCGTGGGGACGACCCTATACTCGTCGGACAAGTCGGCGGCGGGCCAACCTAGTCCCGGGGTCGTGGGGACGACCCTATAGACGTCGGACATGTCGGCGGCGGGCCAACCTAGTCTCGGGTTCGTGGGGACGACCCTATAGTCGTCGGACTTGTCGGCGAGAGGCCAACCTAGTCCCGGGGTCGTGGGGACGATCCTATAGTCGTCGGACAAGTCGGCGGCGGGCCAACCTAGTCCCGGGGTCGTGGAGACGGCCCTATAGTCGTCGGACGTGTCGGTGGCGGGCCAATCTAGTCCCGTGGTCGTGGGGACGACCCTATAGTCGTCGGACGTGACGGTGTCGGGGCAATCTAGGCTCGGGGTCGTGGGGACGACCCTATAGTCGTCGGACAAGTCGGCGGCGGGCCAACCTAGTCCCGGGGTCGTGGGGACGACCCTATAGTCGTCGGACATGTTGGCGGCTGGCCAGCTTTGGCCCGGGGTCGTGGGGACGACCCTATTGTCGTCGGACATGTCGGCGGCGGGCCAACCTAATCCCGGGGTCGTGGGGTCGACCCTATAGTCGTCGGACATGTCGGCGGCAGGGCAAATTTGGCCCGTGGTCGTGGAGACCACGCTATACTCGTCGGACATGTCGGCGGCTGGCCAACCTAGTCCCGGGGCGTGGGGACGACCCTATAGTCGTCGGACATGTCGGCGGCAGGGCAACTTTGTCCCGTGGGCGTGGGGACGACCCTATAGTCGTCGGACTTGTCGGCGAGAGGCCAACCTAGTCCCGGGGTCGTGGGGACGACCCTATACTCGTCGGACATGTCGGCGGCTGGCCAACCTAGTCCCGGGGTCGTGGAGACGACCCTATAGTCGTCGGACAAGTCGGCGGCGGGCCAACCTAGTCCCGGGGTCGTGGGGACGACCCTATAGTCGTCGGACATGTCGGCGGCAGGGCAACTTTGTCCCGTGGGCGTGGGGACGACCCTATAGTCGTGGGACATGTCGGTGACTGGCCAACCTAGTCCCGGGGTCGTGGAGACGACTCTATAGTCGTCGGACAAGTCGGCGGCGGGCCAACCTAGTCCCGGGGTCGTGGGGACGACCCTATAGACGTCGGACATGTCGGCGGCGGGCCAACCTAGTCTCGGGTTCGTGGGGACGACCCTATAGTCGTCGGACTTGTCGGCGAGAGGCCAACCTAGTCCCGGGGTCGTGGGGACGATCCTATAGTCGTCGGACAAGTCGGCGGCGGGCCAACCTAGTCCCGGGGTCGTGGAGACGGCCCTATAGTCGTCGGACGTGTCGGTGGCGGGCCAATCTAGTCCCGTGGTCGTGGGGACGACCCTATAGTCGTCGGACGTGACGGTGTCGGGGCAATCTAGGCCCGGGGTCGTGGGGACGACCCTATAGTCGTCGGACAAGTCGGCGGCGGGCCAACCTAGTCCCGGGGTCGTGGGGACGACCCTATAGTCGTCGCACATGTTGGCGGCTGGCCAGCTTTGGCCCGGGGTCGTGGGGACGACCCTATTGTCGTCGGACATGTCGGCGGCAGGGCAAATTTGGCCCGTGGTCGTGGGGACCACCCTATACTCGTCGGACATGTCGGCGGCTGGCCAACCTAGTCCCGGGGTCGTGGAGACGACCCTATAGTCGTCGGACATGTCGGCGGCTGGGCAACTTTGGCCAGTGGTCGTGGGGACGACCCTATTGTCGTCGCACATGTCGGCGGCAGGGCAAATTTGGCCCGTGGTCGTGGGGACCACCCTATACTCGTCGGACATGTCGGCGGCGGGCCAACCTAATCCCGGGGTCGTGGGGTCGACCCTATAGTCGTCGGACATGTCGGCGGCAGGGCAAATTTGGCCCGTGGTCGTGGGGACCACGCTATACTCGTCGGACATGTCGGCGGCTGGCCAACCTAGTCCCGGGGTCGTGGGGACGACCCTATAATCGTCGGACATGTCGGCGGCAGGGCAAATTTGGCCCGTGGTCGTGGGGACCACCCTATACTCGTCGGACATGTCGGCGGCTGGCCAACCTAGTCCCGGGGTCGTGGAGACGACCCTATAGTCGTCGGACATGTCGGCGGCTGGGCAACTTTGGCCAGTGGTCGTGGGGACGACCCTATAGTCGTCGGACATGTTGCGGCTGGCCAGCTTTGGCCCGGGGTCGTGGTGACGACCCTATAGTCGTCGGACAAGTCGGCGGGGGGCCAACCTAGTCCCGGGGTCGTGGAGGCGACCCTATAGTCGTCGGACAAGTCGGCGGCGGGCCAACCTAGACCCGGGGTCGTGGAGACGGCCCTATAGTCGTCGGACGTGTCGGTGGCGGGCCAATCTAGTCCCGGGGTCGTGGGGACGACCCTATAGTCGTCGGACATGTCGGCGGCTGGGCAACTTTGGCCAGTGGTCGTGGGGACGACCCTATAGTCGTCGGACATGTTGCGGCTGGCCAGCTTTGGCCCGGGGTCGTGGTGACGACACTATAGTCGTCGGACAAGTCGGCGGGGGGCCAACCTAGTCCCGGGGTCGTGGGGACGACCCTATAGTCGTCGGACAAGTCGGCGGCGGGCCAACCTAGTCCCGGGGTCGTGGGGACGACGCTATAGCCGTCGGAAATGTCGGCGGCAGAGCAACTTTGGCCCGTGGTCGTGGGGACGACCCTATAGTCGTCGGACATTTCGGTGACTGTCCAACCTAGTCCCGGGTTCGTGGGGACGACCCTATAGTCGTCGGACATGTCGGCGAGAGGCCAACCTAGTCCCGGGGTCGTGGGGACGACCCTATAGTCGTCGGACAAGTCGGCCGCGGGCCAACCTAGTCCCGGGGTCGTGGGGACGACCCTATAGTCGTCGGACATGTTGGCGGCTGGCCAGCTTTGGCCCGGGGTCGTGGGGACGACCCTATTGTCGTCGGACAAGTCGGCGGCGGGCCAACCTAGTCCCGGGGTCGTGGGGACGACCCTATAGACGTCGGACATGTCGGCGGCGGGCCAACCTAGTCTCGGGTTCGTGGGGACGACCCTATAGTCGTCGGACTTGTCGGCGAGAGGCCAACCTAGTCCCGGGGTCGTGGGGACGATCCTATAGTCGTCGGACAAGTCGGCGGCGGGCCAACCTAGTCCCGGGGTCGTGGAGACGGCCCTATAGTCGTCGGACGTGTCGGTGGCGGGCCAATCTAGTCCCGTGGTCGTGGGGACGACCCTATAGTCGTCGGACGTGACGGTGTCGGGGCAATCTAGGCCCGGGGTCGTGGGGACGACCCTATAGTCGTCGGACAAGTCGGCGGCGGGCCAACCTAGTCCCGGGGTCGTGGGGACGACCCTATAGTCGTCGGACATGTTGGCGGCTGGCCAGCTTTGGCCCGGGGTCGTGGGGACGACCCTATTGTCGTCGGACATGTCGGCGGCGGGCCAACCTAATCCCGGGGTCGTGGGGTCGACCCTATAGTCGTCGGACATGTCGGCGGCAGGGCAAATTTGGCCCGTGGTCGTGGAGACCACGCTATACTCGTCGGACATGTCGGCGGCTGGCCAACCTAGTCCCGGGGCGTGGGGACGACCCTATAGTCGTCGGACATGTCGGCGGCAGGGCAACTTTGTCCCGTGGGCGTGGGGACGACCCTATAGTCGTCGGACTTGTCGGCGAGAGGCCAACCTAGTCCCGGGGTCGTGGGGACGACCCTATACTCGTCGGACATGTCGGCGGCTGGCCAACCTAGTCCCGGGGTCGTGGAGACGACCCTATAGTCGTCGGACAAGTCGGCGGCGGGCCAACCTAGTCCCGGGGTCGTGGGGACGACCCTATAGTCGTCGGACAAGTCGGCGGCGGGCCAACCTAGTCCCGGGGTCGTGGGGACGACCCTATAGTCGTCGCACATGTTGGCGGCTGGCCAGCTTTGGCCCGGGGTCGTGGGGACGACCCTATTGTCGTCGGACATGTCGGCGGCAGGGCAAATTTGGCCCGTGGTCGTGGGGACCACCCTATACTCGTCGGACATGTCGGCGGCTGGCCAACCTAGTCCCGGGGTCGTGGAGACGACCCTATAGTCGTCGGACATGTCGGCGGCTGGGCAACTTTGGCCAGTGGTCGTGGGGACGACCCTATTGTCGTCGGACATGTCGGCGGCAGGGCAAATTTGGCCCGTGGTCGTGGGGACCACCCTATACTCGTCGGACATGTCGGCGGCGGGCCAACCTAATCCCGGGGTCGTGGGGTCGACCCTATAGTCGTCGGACATGTCGGCGGCAGGGCAAATTTGGCCCGTGGTCGTGGGGACCACGCTATACTCGTCGGACATGTCGGCGGCTGGCCAACCTAGTCCCGGGGTCGTGGGGACGACCCTATAATCGTCGGACATGTCGGCGGCAGGGCAAATTTGGCCCGTGGTCGTGGGGACCACCCTATACTCGTCGGACATGTCGGCGGCTGGCCAACCTAGTCCCGGGGTCGTGGAGACGACCCTATAGTCGTCGGACATGTCGGCGGCTGGGCAACTTTGGCCAGTGGTCGTGGGGACGACCCTATAGTCGTCGGACATGTTGCGGCTGGCCAGCTTTGGCCCGGGGTCGTGGTGACGACCCTATAGTCGTCGGACAAGTCGGCGGGGGGCCAACCTAGTCCCGGGGTCGTGGAGGCGACCCTATAGTCGTCGGACAAGTCGGCGGCGGGCCAACCTAGACCCGGGGTCGTGGAGACGGCCCTATAGTCGTCGGACGTGTCGGTGGCGGGCCAATCTAGTCCCGGGGTCGTGGGGACGACCCTATAGTCGTCGGACATGTCGGCGGCTGGGTAACTTTGGCCAGTGGTCGTGGGGACGACCCCATAGTCGTCGGACATGTTGCGGCTGGCCAGCTTTGGCCCGGGGTCGTGGTGACGACACTATAGTCGTCGGACAAGTCGGCGGGGGGCCAACCTAGTCCCGGGGTCGTGGGGACGACCCTATAGTCGTCGGACAAGTCGGCGGCGGGCCAACCTAGTCCCGGGGTCGTGGGGACGACGCTATAGCCGTCGGAAATGTCGGCGGCAGAGCAACTTTGGCCCGTGGTCGTGGGGACGACCCTATAGTCGTCGGACATTTCGGTGACTGGCCAACCTAGTCCCGGGTTCGTGGGGACGACCCTATAGTCGTCGGACATGTCGGCGAGAGGCCAACCTAGTCCCGGGGTCGTGGGGACGATCCTATAGTCGTCGGACAAGTCGGCGGCGGGCCAACCTAGCCCCGGGGTCGTGGAGACGGCCCTATAGTCGTCGGACGTGACGGTGTCGGGGCAATCTAGCCCCGGGGTCAAGGGGACGACCCTCTAGACGTCGGACATGTCGGCGGCTGGCCAACCTAGTCCCGGGGTGGTAGGGACGACCCTATAGTCGTCGGACAAGTCGGCGGCGGGCCAACCTAGTCCCGGGGTCGTGGGGACGACCCTATAGTCGTCGGACATGTCGGCGGCCGGGCAACTTTGGCCCGTGGTCGTGGTGACGACCCTATAGTCGTGGGACATGTCGGTGACGGCCAACCTAGTCCCGGGGTCGTGGAGACGACCCTATAGTCGTCGGATAAGTCGGCAGCGGGCCAACCTAGTCTCGGGGTCGTGGGGACGACCCTATAGTCGTCGGACATGACGGTGCCGGGGCAATCTAGCCCCGGGGTCGTGGGGACGACCCTATAGACGTCGGACATGTCGGCGGCAGGGCAAATTTGGCCCGTGGTCGTGGTGACGACCCTATAGTCGTGGGACATGTCGGCGGCTGGCCAACCTAGTCCCGGGGTCGTGGAGACGACCCTATAGTCGTCGGACAAGTCGGCGGCGGGCCAACCTAGTCCCGGGGTCGTGGGGACGAACCTATAGTCGTAGGACATGTTGGCGGCTGGCCAGCTTTGGCCCGGGGTCGTGGGGACGACCCTATTGTCGTCGGACATGTCGGCGGCGGGCCAACCTAATCCCGGGGCCGTGGGGTCGACCCTATAGTCGTCGGACATGTCGGCGGCAGGGCAAATGTGGCCCGTGGTCGTGGAGACGGCCCTATACTCGTCGGACATGTCGGCGGCTGGCCAACCTAGTCCCGGGGTCGTGGGGACGACCCTATAGTCGTCGGACATGTCGGCGGCAGGGCAAATTTGGCCCGTGGTCGTGGGGACCACCCTATACTCGTCGGACATGTCGGCGGCTGGCCAACCTAGTCCCGGGGTCGTGGAGACGACCCTATAGTCGTCGGATATGACGGTGGGGGGTCAATCTAGTCCGGGGGTCGTGGGGACGACCCTATAGGCGTCGGACAAGTCGGCGGCGGGCCAACCTATTCGCGGGGTCGTGGGGACGACCCTATAGGCGTCGGACAAGTCGGCGGCGGGCCAACCTAGTCGCGGGGTCGTGGGGACGACCCTATAGTCGTCGGACATGACGGTGGCGGGCTAATCTATTCCCGGGGTCGTGGGGACGACCCTATAGTCGTCGGACATGTCGGCGGCTGACCAACTTTGGCGCGTGGTCGTGGGCACGACCCTATAGTCGTCGGACAAGTCGGCGGCAGGCCAACCTAGTCCCGGGATCGTGGGTACGACCCTATAGCCGTCGGACATGACGGTGGCGGGCCAATCTAGTCCCGGGGTCGTGGGGACGACCTTATAGTCGTCGGACATATCGGCGGGTGACCAACTTTGGCCCGTGGTCATGGGGACGACCCTATAGTCGTCTGACAAGTCAGCGGCGGGCCAACCTTGTCCCGGGGTCGTGGAGACGACCCTATAGTCGTCGGACATGACGGTGGGGGGTCAATCTAGTCCCGGGGTCATGGGGACAACCCTATAGTCGTCGGACATGACGGTGGCGGGCCAATCTAGTCCCGGGGTCGTGGGTTCGACCCTATAATCGTCGGACACGTCGGCGGGTGACCAACTTTGGCCTGGGGTCGTGGGGACGACCCTATAGTCGTCGGACAAGTCGGCGGCGGGCCAATCTAGTCCCGGGGTCGTGGGGACGACCCTATAGGCGTCGGACAAGTCGGCGGCGGGCCAACCTAGTCGCGGGGTCGTGGGGACGACCCAATAGTCGTCGTACATGACGGTGGCGGGCCAATCTAGTCCCGGGGTCATGGGGACGACCCTATAGTCGTCGGACATGTCGGCGGGTGACCAACTTTGGCCCGTGGTCGTGGGGACGACCCTATAGTCGTCGGACAAGTCGGCGGCGGGCCAACCTAGTCCCTGGGTCGTGGGGACGACCCTATAGTCGTCGGACATGTCGGCGGCTGACCAACTTTGGCCCGTGGTCGTGGGCACGACCCTATAGTCGTCGGACATGACGGTGGCGGGCCAATCTAGCCCCGGGGTCGTGGGGACGACCCTATAGGCGTCGGAAAAGTCGGCAGCGGGCCAACCTAGTCGAGAGGTCGTGGGGACGACCCTATAGTCGTCGGACATGTCGGCGGGTGACCAACTTTGGCCCGTGGTCATGGGGACGACCCTATAGTCGTCTGACAAGTCAGCGGCGGGCCAACCTAGTCCCGGGGTCGTGGAGACGACCCTATAGTCGTCGGATATGACGGTGGGGGGTCAATCTAGTCCGGGGGTCGTGGGGACGACCCTATAGGCGTCGGACAAGTCGGCGGCGGGCCAACCTATTCGCGGGGTCGTGGGGACGACCCTATAGGCGTCGGACAAGTCGGCGGCGGGCCAACCTAGTCGCGGGGTCGTGGGGACGACCCTATAGTCGTCGGACATGACGGTGGCGGGCCAATCTATTCCCGGGGTCGTGGGGACGACCCTATAGTCGTCGGACATGTCGGCGGCTGACCAACTTTGGCGCGTGGTCGTGGGCACGACCCTATAGTCGTCGGACAAGTCGGCGGCAGGCCAACCTAGTCCCGGGATCGTGGGTACGACCCTATAGCCGTCGGACATGACGGTGGCGGGCCAATCTAGTCCCGGGGTCGTGGGGACGACCCTATAGTCGTCGGACATACCGGCGGGTGACCAACTTTGGCCCGTGGTCATGGGGACGACCCTATAGTCGTCTCACAAGTCAGCGGCGGGCCAACCTTGTCCCGGAGTCGTGGAGACGACCCTATAGTCGTCGGACATGACGGTGGGGGGTCAATCTAGTCCGGGGGTCGTGGGGACGACCCTATAGTCGTAGGACATGACGGTGGCGGGCCAATCTAGCCCCGGGGTCGTGGGGACGACCCTATAGTCGTCGGACATGTCGGCGGCTGGGCAACTTTGGCCAGTGGTCGTGGGGACGACCCTATTGTCGTCGGACATGTCGGCGGCAGGGCAAATTTGGCCCGTGGTCGTGGGGACCACCCTATACTCGTCGGACATGTCGGCGGCGGGCCAACCTAATCCCGGGGTCGTGGGGTCGACCCTATAGTCGTCGGACATGTCGGCGGCAGGGCAAATTTGGCCCGTGGTCGTGGGGACCACGCTATACTCGTCGGACATGTCGGCGGCTGGCCAACCTAGTCCCGGGGTCGTGGGGACGACCCTATAATCGTCGGACATGTCGGCGGCAGGGCAAATTTGGCCCGTGGTCGTGGGGACCACCCTATACTCGTCGGACATGTCGGCGGCTGGCCAACCTAGTCCCGGGGTCGTGGAGACGACCCTATAGTCGTCGGACATGTCGGCGGCTGGGCAACTTTGGCCAGTGGTCGTGGGGACGACCCTATAGTCGTCGGACATGTTGCGGCTGGCCAGCTTTGGCCCGGGGTCGTGGTGACGACCCTATAGTCGTCGGACAAGTCGGCGGGGGGCCAACCTAGTCCCGGGGTCGTGGAGGCGACCCTATAGTCGTCGGACAAGTCGGCGGCGGGCCAACCTAGACCCGGGGTCGTGGAGACGGCCCTATAGTCGTCGGACGTGTCGGTGGCGGGCCAATCTAGTCCCGGGGTCGTGGGGACGACCCTATAGTCGTCGGACATGTCGGCGGCTGGGTAACTTTGGCCAGTGGTCGTGGGGACGACCCTATAGTCGTCGGACATGTTGCGGCTGGCCAGCTTTGGCCCGGGGTCGTGGTGACGACACTATAGTCGTCGGACAAGTCGGCGGGGGGCCAACCTAGTCCCGGGGTCGTGGGGACGACCCTATAGTCGTCGGACAAGTCGGCGGCGGGCCAACCTAGTCCCGGGGTCGTGGGGACGACGCTATAGCCGTCGGAAATGTCGGCGGCAGAGCAACTTTGGCCCGTGGTCGTGGGGACGACCCTATAGTCGTCGGACATTTCGGTGACTGGCCAACCTAGTCCCGGGTTCGTGGGGACGACCCTATAGTCGTCGGACATGTCGGCGAGAGGCCAACCTAGTCCCGGGGTCGTGGGGACGATCCTATAGTCGTCGGACAAGTCGGCGGCGGGCCAACCTAGCCCCGGGGTCGTGGAGACGGCCCTATAGTCGTCGGACGTGACGGTGTCGGGGCAATCTAGCCCCGGGGTCAAGGGGACGACCCTCTAGACGTCGGACATGTCGGCGGCTGGCCAACCTAGTCCCGGGGTGGTAGGGACGACCCTATAGTCGTCGGACAAGTCGGCGGCGGGCCAACCTAGTCCCGGGGTCGTGGGGACGACCCTATAGTCGTCGGACATGTCGGCGGCCGGGCAACTTTGGCCCGTGGTCGTGGTGACGACCCTATAGTCGTGGGACATGTCGGTGACGGCCAACCTAGTCCCGGGGTCGTGGAGACGACCCTATAGTCGTCGGATAAGTCGGCAGCGGGCCAACCTAGTCTCGGGGTCGTGGGGACGACCCTATAGTCGTCGGACATGACGGTGCCGGGGCAATCTAGCCCCGGGGTCGTGGGGACGACCCTATAGACGTCGGACATGTCGGCGGCAGGGCAAATTTGGCCCGTGGTCGTGGTGACGACCCTATAGTCGTGGGACATGTCGGCGGCTGGCCAACCTAGTCCCGGGGTCGTGGAGACGACCCTATAGTCGTCGGACAAGTCGGCGGCGGGCCAACCTAGTCCCGGGGTCGTGGGGACGAACCTATAGTCGTAGGACATGTTGGCGGCTGGCCAGCTTTGGCCCGGGGTCGTGGGGACGACCCTATTGTCGTCGGACATGTCGGCGGCGGGCCAACCTAATCCCGGGGCCGTGGGGTCGACCCTATAGTCGTCGGACATGTCGGCGGCAGGGCAAATGTGGCCCGTGGTCGTGGGGACCACCCTATACTCGTCGGACATGTCGGCGGCTGGCCAACCTAGTCCCGGGGTCGTGGGGACGACCCTATAGTCGTCGGACATGTCGGCGGCAGGGCAAATTTGGCCCGTGGTCGTGGGGACCACCCTATACTCGTCGGACATGTCGGCGGCTGGCCAACCTAGTCCCGGGGTCGTGGAGACGACCCTATAGTCGTCGGACAAGTCGGCGGCGGGCCAACCTAGTCCCGGGGTCGTGGGGACGACCCTATTGTCGTCGGACATGTCGGCGGCTGGGCAACTTTGGCCCGTGGTCGTGGGGACCACGCTATACTCGTCGGTCATGTCGGCGGCTGGCCAACCTAGTCCCGGGGTCGTGGGGACGACCCTATAGTCGTCGTACATGACGGTGGCGGGCCAATCTAGTCCCGGGGTCATGGGGACGACCCTATAGTCGTCGGACATGTCGGCGGGTGACCAACTTTGGCCCGTGGTCGTGGGGACGACCCTATAGTCGTCGCACAAGTCGGCGGCGGGCCAACCTAGTCCCTGGGTCGTGGGGACGACCTTATAGTCGTCGGACATGTCGGCGGCTGACCAACTTTGACCCGTGGTCGTGGGCACGACCCTATAGTCGTCGGACATGACGGTGGCGGGCCAATCTAGCCCCGGGGTCGTGGGGACGACCCTATAGGCGTCGGACAAGTCGGCAGCGGGCCAACCTAGTCGAGAGGTCGTGGGGACGACCCTATAGTCGTCGGACATGTCGGCGGGTGACCAACTTTGGCCCGTGGTCATGGGGACGACCCTATAGTCGTCTGACAAGTCAGCGGCGGGCCAACCTAGTCCCGGGGTCGTGGAGACGACCCTATAGTCGTCGGATATGACGGTGGGGGGTCAATCTAGTCCGGGGGTCGTGGGGACGACCCTATAGGCGTCGGACAAGTCGGCGGCGGGCCAACCTATTCGCGGGGTCGTGGGGACGACCCTATAGGCGTCGGACAAGTCGGCGGCGGGCCAACCTAGTCGCGGGGTCGTGGGGACGACCCTATAGTCGTCGGACATGACGGTGGCGGGCTAATCTATTCCCGGGGTCGTGGGGACGACCCTATAGTCGTCGGACATGTCGGCGGCTGACCAACTTTGGCGCGTGGTCGTGGGCACGACCCTATAGTCGTCGGACAAGTCGGCGGCAGGCCAACCTAGTCCCGGGATCGTGGGTACGACCCTATAGCCGTCGGACATGACGGTGGCGGGCCAATCTAGTCCCGGGGTCGTGGGGACGACCCTATAGTCGTCGGACATATCGGCGGGTGACCAACTTTGGCCCGTGGTCATGGGGACGACCCTATAGTCGTCTGACAAGTCAGCGGCGGGCCAACCTTGTCCCGGGGTCGTGGAGACGACCCTATAGTCGTCGGACATGACGGTGGGGGGTCAATCTAGTCCCGGGGTCATGGGGACAACCCTATAGTCGTCGGACATGACGGTGGCGGGCCAATCTAGTCCCGGGGTCGTGGGTTCGACCCTATAATCGTCGGACACGTCGGCGGGTGACCAACTTTGGCCTGGGGTCGTGGGGACGACCCTATAGTCGTCGGACAAGTCGGCGGCGGGCCAATCTAGTCCCGGGGTCGTGGGGACGACCCTATAGGCGTCGGACAAGTCGGCGGCGGGCCAACCTAGTCGCGGGGTCGTGGGGACGACCCAATAGTCGTCGTACATGACGGTGGCGGGCCAATCTAGTCCCGGGGTCATGGGGACGACCCTATAGTCGTCGGACATGTCGGCGGGTGACCAACTTTGGCCCGTGGTCGTGGGGACGACCCTATAGTCGTCGGACAAGTCGGCGGCGGGCCAACCTAGTCCCTGGGTCGTGGGGACGACCCTATAGTCGTCGGACATGTCGGCGGCTGACCAACTTTGGCCCGTGGTCGTGGGCACGACCCTATAGTCGTCGGACATGACGGTGGCGGGCCAATCTAGCCCCGGGGTCGTGGGGACGACCCTATAGGCGTCGGAAAAGTCGGCAGCGGGCCAACCTAGTCGAGAGGTCGTGGGGACGACCCTATAGTCGTCGGACATGTCGGCGGGTGACCAACTTTGGCCCGTGGTCATGGGGACGACCCTATAGTCGTCTGACAAGTCAGCGGCGGGCCAACCTAGTCCCGGGGTCGTGGAGACGACCCTATAGTCGTCGGATATGACGGTGGGGGGTCAATCTAGTCCGGGGGTCGTGGGGACGACCCTATAGGCGTCGGACAAGTCGGCGGCGGGCCAACCTATTCGCGGGGTCGTGGGGACGACCCTATAGGCGTCGGACAAGTCGGCGGCGGGCCAACCTAGTCGCGGGGTCGTGGGGACGACCCTATAGTCGTCGGACATGACGGTGGCGGGCCAATCTATTCCCGGGGTCGTGGGGACGACCCTATAGTCGTCGGACATGTCGGCGGCTGACCAACTTTGGCGCGTGGTCGTGGGCACGACCCTATAGTCGTCGGACAAGTCGGCGGCAGGCCAACCTAGTCCCGGGATCGTGGGTACGACCCTATAGCCGTCGGACATGACGGTGGCGGGCCAATCTAGTCCCGGGGTCGTGGGGACGACCCTATAGTCGTCGGACATACCGGCGGGTGACCAACTTTGGCCCGTGGTCATGGGGACGACCCTATAGTCGTCTCACAAGTCAGCGGCGGGCCAACCTTGTCCCGGAGTCGTGGAGACGACCCTATAGTCGTCGGACATGACGGTGGGGGGTCAATCTAGTCCGGGGGTCGTGGGGACGACCCTATAGTCGTAGGACATGACGGTGGCGGGCCAATCTAGCCCCGGGGTCGTGGGGACGACCCTATAGTCGTCGGACATGTCGGGGGCTGACCAACTTTGGCCCGTGGTCGTGGGCACGACCCTATAGTCGTCGGACATGACGGTGGCGGGCCAATCTAGCCCCGGGGTCGTGGGGACGACCCTATAGGCGTCGGACAAGTCGGCAGCGGGCCAACCTAGTCGAGAGGTCGTGGGGACGACCCTATAGTCGTCGTACATATCGGCGGGTGACCAACTTTGGCCCGTGGTCATGGGGACGACCCTATAGTCGTCTGACAAGTCAGCGGCGGGCCAACCTAGTCCCGGGGTCGTGGAGACGACCCTATAGTCGTCGGATATGACGGTGGGGGGACAATCTAGTCCGGGGGTCGTGGGGACGACCCTATAGGCATCGGACAAGTCGGCGGCGGGCCAACCTATTCGCGGGGTCGTGGGGACGACCCTATAGGCGTCGGACAAGTCGGCGGCGGGCCAACCTAGTCGCGGGGTCGTGGGGACGACCCTATAGTCGTCGGACATGACGGTGGCGGGCCAATCTATTCCCGGGGTCGTGGGGACGACCCTATAGTCGTCGGACATGTCGGCGGCTGACCAACTTTGGCGCGTGGTCGTGGGCACGACCCTATAGTCGTCGGACAAGTCGGCGGCAGGCCAATCTAGTCCCGGGATCGTGGGTACGACCCTATAGCCGTCGGACATGACGGTGGCGGGCCAATCTAGTCCCGGGGTCGTGGGGACGACCCTATAGTCGTCGGACATATCGGCGGGTGACCAACTTTGGCCCGTGGTCATGGGGACGACCCTATAGTCGTCTGACAAGTCAGCGGCGGGCCAACCTAGTCCCGGGGTCGTGGAGACGACCCTATAGTCGTCGGACATGACGGTGGGGGGTCAATCTAGTCCGGGGGTCGTGGGGACGACCCTATAGTCGTAGGACATGACGGTGGCGGGCCAATCTAGCCCCGGGGTCGTGGGGACGACCCTATAGTCGTCGGACAAGTCGGCGGCGGGCCAACCTAGTCCCGGGGTCGTGGGGACAACCCTATAGTCGTCGGACATGACGGTGGCGGGCCAATCTAGTCCCGGGGTCGTGGGGACGACCCTATAATCGTCGGACACGTCGGCGGGTGACCAACTTTGGCCTGTGGTCGTGGGGACGACCCTATAGTCGTCGGACAAGTCGGCGGCGGGCCAATCTAGTCCCGGGGTCGTGGGGACGACCGTATAGGCGTCTGACAAGTCGGCGGCGGCCAACCTATTCGCGGGGTCGTGGGGACGACCCTATAGTCGTCGTACATGACGGTGGCGGGCCAATCTAGTCCCGGGGTCATGGGGACGACCCTATAGTCGTCGGACATGTCGGCGGGTGACCAACTTTGGCCCGTGGTCGTGGGGACGACCCTATAGTCGTCGCACAAGTCGGCGGCGGGCCAACCTAGTCCCTGGGTCGTGGGGACGACCTTATAGTCGTCGGACATGTCGGCGGCTGACCAACTTTGGCCCGTGGTCGTGGGCACGACCCTATAGTCGTCGGACATGACGGTGGCGGGCCAATCTAGCCCCGGGGTCGTGGGGACGACCCTATAGGCGTCGGACAAGTCGGCAGCGGGCCAACCTAGTCGAGAGGTCGTGGGGACGACCCTATAGTCGTCGGACATGTCGGCGGGTGACCAACTTTGGCCCGTGGTCATGGGGACGACCCTATAGTCGTCTGACAAGTCAGCGGCAGGCCAACCTAGTCCCGGGGTCGTGGAGACGACCCTATAGTCGTCGGATATGACGGTGGGGGGTCAATCTAGTCCGGGGGTCGTGGGGACGACCCTATAGGCGTCGGACAAGTCGGCGGCGGGCCAACCTATTCGCGGGGTCGTGGGGACGACCCTATAGGCGTCGGACAAGTCGGCGGCGGGCCAACCTAGTCGCGGGGTCGTGGGGACGACCCTATAGTCGTCGGACATGACGGTGGCGGGCCAATCTATTCCCGGGGTCGTGGGGACGACCCTATAGTCGTCGGACATGTCGGCGGCTGACCAACTTTGGCGCGTGGTCGTGGGCACGACCCTATAGTCGTGGCACAAGTCGGCGGCGGGCCAACCTAGTCCCTGGGTCGTGGGGACGACCCTATAGTCGTCGGACATGTCGGCGGCTGACCAACTTTGGCCCGTGGTCGTGGGCACGACCCTATAGTCGTCGGACATGACGGTGGCGGGCCAATCTAGCCCCGGGGTCGTGGGGACGACCCTATAGGCGTCGGACAAGTCGGCAGCGGGCCAACCTAGTCGAGAGGTCGTGGGGACGACCCTATAGTCGTCGGACATATCGGCGGGTGACCAACTTTGGCCCGTGGTCATGGGGACGACCCTATAGTCGTCTGACAAGTCAGCGGCGGGCCAACCTAGTCCCGGGGTCGTGGAGACGACCCTATAGTCGTCGGATATGACGGCGGGGGGTCAATCTAGTCCGGGGGTCGTGGGGACGACCCTATAGGCGTCGGACAAGTCGGCGGCGGGCCAACCTAGTCGCGGGGTCGTGGGGACGACCCTATAGTCGTCGGACATGACGGTGGCGGGCCAATCTATTCCCGGGGTCGTGGGGACGACCCTATAGTCGTCGGACATGTCGGCGGCTGACCAACTTTGGCGCGTGGTCGTGGGCACGACCCTATAGTCGTCGGACAAGTCGGCGGCAGGCCAACCTAGTCCCGGGATCGTGGGTACGACCCTATAGCCGTCGGACATGACGGTGGCGGGCCAATCTAGTCCCGGGGTCGTGGGGACGACCCTATAGTCGTCGGACATATCGGCGGGTGACCAACTTTGGCCCGTGGTCATGGGGACGACCCTATAGTCGTCTGACAAGTCAGCGGCGGGCCAACCTTGTCCCGGGGTCGTGGAGACGACCCTATAGTCGTCGGACATGACGGTGGGGGGTCAATCTAGTCCGGGGGTCGTGGGGACGACCCTATAGTCGTAGGACATGACGGTGGCGGGCCAATCTAGCCCCGGGGTCGTGGGGACGACCCTATAGTCGTCGGACAAGTCGGCGGCGGGCCAACCTATTCCCGGGGTCGTGGGGACAACCCTATAGTCGTCGGACATGGCGGTGGCGGGCCAATCTAGTCCCGGGGTCGTGGGGACGACCCTATAATCGTCGGACACGTCGGCGGGTGACCAACTTTGGCCTGTGGTCGTGGGGACGACCCTATAGTCGTCGGACAAGTCGGCGGCGGGCCAATCTATTCCCGGGGTCGTGGGGACGACCCTATAGGCGTCGGACAAGTCGGCGGCGGGCCAACCTAGTCGCGGGGTCATGGGGACGACCCTATAGTCGTCGTACATGACGGTGGCGGGCCAATCTAGTCCCGGGGTCGTGGGGACGACCCTATAGTCGTCGGACATGTCGGCGGGTGACCAACTTTGGCCCGTGGTCGTGGGGACGATCCTATAGTCGTCGCACAAGTCGGCGGCGGGCCAACCTAGTCCCTGGGTCGTGGGGACGACCCTATAGTCGTCGGACATGTCGGCGGCTGACCAACTTTGGCCCGTGGTCGTGGGCACGACCCTATAGTCGTCGGACATGACGGTGGCGGGCCAATCTAGCCCCGGGGTCGTGGGGACGACCCTATAGGCGTCGGACAATTCGGCAGCGGGCCAACCTAGTCGAGAGGTCGTGGGGACGACCCTATAGTCGTCGGACATATCGGCGGGTGACCAACTTTGGCCCGTGGTCATGGGGACGACCCTATAGTCGTCTGACAAGTCAGCGGCGGGCCAACCTAGTCCCGGGGTCGTGGAGACGACCCTATAGTCGTCGGATATGACGGTGGGGGGTCAATCTAGTCCGGGGGTCGTGGGGACGACCCTATAGGCGTCGGACAAGTCGGCGGCGGGCCAACCTATTCGCGGGGTCGTGGGGACGACCCTATAGGCGTCGGACAAGTCGGCGGCGGGCCCACCTAGTCGCGGGGTCGTGGGGACGACCCTATAGTCGTCGGACATGACGGTGGCGGGCCAATCTATTCCCGGGGTCGTGGGGACGACCCTATAGTCGTCGGACATGTCGGCGGCTGACCAACTTTGGCGCGTGGTCGTGGGCACGACCCTATAGTCGTCGGACAAGTCGGCGGCAGGCCAACCTAGTCCCGGGATCGTGGGTACGACCCTATAGCCGTCGGACATGACGGTGGCGGGCCAATCTAGTCCCGGGGTCGTGGGGACGACCCTATAGTCGTCGGACATGTCGGCGGCTGACCAACTTTGGCCCGTGGTCGTGGGCACGACCCTATAGTCGTCGGACATGACGGTGGCGGGCCAATCTAGCCCCGGGGTCGTGGGGACGACCCTATAGGCGTCGGACAAGTCGGCAGCGGGCCAACCTAGTCGAGAGGTCGTGGGGACGACCCTATAGTCGTCGGAAATATCGGCGGCTGACCAACTTTGGCCCGTGGTCATGGGGACGACCCTATAGTCGTCTGACAAGTCAGCGGCGGGCCAACCTAGTCCCGGGGTCGTGGAGACGACCCTATAGTCGTCGGATATGACGGTGGGGGGACAATCTAGTCCGGGGGTCGTGGGGACGACCCTATAGGCGTCGGACAAGTCGGCGGCGGGCCAACCTATTCGCGGGGTCGTGGGGACGACCCTATAGGCGTCGGACAAGTCGGCGGCGGGCCAACCTAGTCGCGGGGTCGTGGGGACGACCCTATAGTCGTCGGACATGACGGTGGCGGGCCAATCTATTCCCGGGGTCGTGGGGACGACCCTATAGTCGTCGGACATGTCGGCGGCTGACCAACTTTGGCGCGTGGTCGTGGGCACGACCCTATAGTCGTCGGACAAGTCGGCGGCAGGCCAATCTAGTCCCGGGATCGTGGGTACGACCCTATAGCCGTCGGACATGACGGTGGCGGGCCAATCTAGTCCCGGGGTCGTGGGGACGACCCTATAGTCGTCGGACATATCGGCGGGTGACCAACTTTGGCCCGTGGTCATGGGGACGACCCTATAGTCGTCTGACAAGTCAGCGGCGGGCCAACCTAGTCCCGGGGTCGTGGAGACGACCCTATAGTCGTCGGACATGACGGTGGGGGGTCAATCTAGTCCGGGGGTCGTGGGGACGACCCTATAGTCGTAGGACATGACGGTGGCGGGCCAATCTAGCCCCGGGGTCGTGGGGACGACCCTATAGTCGTCGGACAAGTCGGCGGCGGGCCAACCTAGTCCCGGGGTCATGGGGACGACCCTATAGTCGTCGGACATGTCGGCGGGTGACCAACTTTGGCCCGTGGTCGTGGGGACGACCCTATAGTCGTCGCACAAGTCGGCGGCGGGCCAACCTAGTCCCTGGGTCGTGGGGACGACCTTATAGTCGTCGGACATGTCGGCGGCTGACCAACTTTGGCCCGTGGTCGTGGGCACGACCCTATAGTCGTCGGACATGACGGTGGCGGGCCAATCTAGCCCCGGGGTCGTGGGGACGACCCTATAGGCGTCGGACAAGTCGGCAGCGGGCCAACCTAGTCGAGAGGTCGTGGGGACGACCCTATAGTCGTCGGACATGTCGGCGGGTGACCAACTTTGGCCCGTGGTCATGGGGACGACCCTATAGTCGTCTGACAAGTCAGCGGCGGGCCAACCTAGTCCCGGGGTCGTGGAGACGACCCTATAGTCGTCGGATATGACGGTGGGGGGTCAATCTAGTCCGGGGGTCGTGGGGACGACCCTATAGGCGTCGGACAAGTCGGCGGCGGGCCAACCTATTCGCGGGGTCGTGGGGACGACCCTATAGGCGTCGGACAAGTCGGCGGCGGGCCAACCTAGTCGCGGGGTCGTGGGGACGACCCTATTGTCGTCGGACATGACGGTGGCGGGCCAATCTATTCCCGGGGTCGTGGGGACGACCCTATAGTCGTCGGACATGTCGGCGGCTGACCAACTTTGGCGCGTGGTCGTGGGCACGACCCTATAGTCGTCGGACAAGTCGGCGGCAGGCCAACCTAGTCCGGGGATCGTGGGTACGACCCTATAGCCGTCGGACATGACGGTGGCGGGCCAATCTAGTCCCGGGGTCGTGGGGACGACCCTATAGTCGTCGGACATATCGGCGGGTGACCAACTTTGGCCCGTGGTCATGGGGACGACCCTATAGTCGTCTGACAAGTCAGCGGCGGGCCAACCTTGTCCCGGGGTCGTGGAGACGACCCTATAGTCGTCGGACATGACGGTGGGGGGTCAATCTAGTCCGGGGGTCGTGGGGACGACCCTATAGTCGTAGGACATGACGGTGGCGGGCCAATCTAGCCCCGGGGTCGTGGGGACGACCCTATAGTCGTCGGACAAGTCGGCGGCGGGCCAACCTAGTCCCGGGGTCATGGGGACAACCCTATAGTCGTCGGACATGACGGTGGCGGGCCAATCTAGTCCCGGGGTCGTGGGGACGACCCTATAATCGTCGGACACGTCGGCGGGTGACCAACTTTGGCCTGTGGTCGTGGGGACGACCCTATAGTCGTAGGACAAGTCGGCGGCGGGCCAATCTAGTCCCGGGGTCGTGGGGACGACCCTATAGGCGTCGGACAAGTCGGCGGCGGGCCAACCTAGTCGCGGGGTCATGGGGACGACCCTATAGTCGTCGTACATGACGGTGGCGGGCCAATCTAGTCCCGGGGTCGTGGGGACGACCCTATAGTCGTCGGACATGTCGGCGGGTGACCAACTTTGGCCCGTGGTAGTGGGGACGACCCTATAGTCGTGGCACAAGTCGGCGGCGGGCCAACCTAGTCCCTGGGTCGTGGGGACGACCCTATAGTCGTCGGACATGTCGGCGGCTGACCAACTTTGGCCCGTGGTCGTGGGCACGACCCTATAGTCGTCGGAAATGACGGTGGCGGGCCAATCTAGCCCCGGGGTCGTGGGGACGACCCTATAGGCGTCGGACAAGTCGGCAGCGGGCCAACCTAGTCGAGAGGTCGTGGGGACGACCCTATAGTCGTCGGACATATCGGCGGGTGACCAACTTTGGCCCGTGGTCATGGGGACGACCCTATAGTCGTCTGACAAGTCAGCGGCGGGCCAACCTAGTCCCGGGGTCGTGGAGACGACCCTATAGTCGTCGGATATGACGGTGGGGGGTCAATCTAGTCCGGGGGTCGTGGGGACGACCCTATAGGCGTCGGACAAGTCGGCGGCGGGCCAACCTAGTCGCGGGGTCGTGGGGACGACCCTATAGTCGTCGGACATGACGGTGGCGGGCCAATCTATTCCCGGGGTCGTGGGGACGACCCTATAGTCGTCGGACATGTCGGCGGCTGACCAACTTTGGCGCGTGGTCGTGGGCACGACCCTATAGTCGTCGGACAAGTCGGCGGCAGGCCAACCTAGTCCCGGGATCGTGGGTACGACCCTATAGCCGTCGGACATGACGGTGGCGGGCCAATCTAGTCCCGGGGTCGTGGGGACGACCCTATAGTCGTCGGACATATCGGCGGGTGACCAACTTTGGCCCGTGGTCATGGGGACGACCCTATAGTCGTCTGACAAGTCAGCGGCGGGCCAACCTTGTCCCGGGGTCGTGGAGACGACCCTATAGTCGTCGGACATGACGGTGGGGGGTCAATCTAGTCCGGGGGTCGTGGGGACGACCCTATAGTCGTAGGACATGACGGTGGCGGGCCAATCTAGCCCCGGGGTCGTGGGGACGACCCTATAGTCGTCGGACATGTCGGCGGCTGGCCAACCTAGTCCCGGGGTCGTGGGGACGACCCTATAGTCGTCGGACATGTCGGCGGCAGGGCAAATTTGGCCCGTGGTCGTGGGGACCACCCTATACTCGTCGGACATGTCGGCGGCTGGCCAACCTAGTCCCGGGGTCGTGGAGACGACCCTATTGTCGTCGGACATGTTGGCGGCTGGCCAGCTTTGGCCCGGGGTCGTGGGGACGACCCTATTGTCGTCGGACATGTCGGCGGCTGGGCAACTTTGGCCCGTGGTCGTGGGGACGACCCTATAGTCGTCGGACATGTCGGTGACTGGCCAACCTAGTCCCGGGTTCGTGGGGACGACCCTATACTCGTCGGACATGTCGGCGGCTGGCCAACCTAGTCCCGGGGTCGTGGAGACGACCCTATTGTCGTCGGACATGTTGGCGGCTGGCCAGCTTTGGCCCGGGGTCGTGGGGACGACCCTATTGTCGTCGGACATGTCGGCGGCTGGGCAACTTTGGCCCGTGGTCGTGGGGACGACCCTATAGTCGTCGGACATGTCGGTGACTGGCCAACCTAGTCCCGGGTTCGTGGGGACGACCCTATACTCGTCGGACATGTCGGCGGCTGGCCAACCTAGTCCCGGTGTCGTGGAGACGACCCTATAGTCGTCGGACAAGTCGGCGGCGGGCCAACCTAGTCCCGGGGTCGTGGGGACGACCCTATAGACGTCGGACATGTCGGCGGCGGGCCAACCTAGTCTCGGGTTCGTGGGGACGACCCTATAGTCGTCGGACTTGTCGGCGAGAGGCCAACCTAGTCCCGGGGTCGTGGGGACGATCCTATAGTCGTCGGACAAGTCGGCGGCGGGCCAACCTAGTCCCGGGGTCGTGGAGACGGCCCTATAGTCGTCGGACGTGTCGGTGGCGGGCCAATCTAGTCCCGTGGTCGTGGGGACGACCCTATAGTCGTCGGACGTGACGGTGTCGGGGCAATCTAGGCCCGGGGTCGTGGGGACGACCCTATAGTCGTCGGACAAGTCGGCGGCGGGCCAACCTAGTCCCGGGGTCGTGGGGACGACCCTATAGTCGTCGGACATGTTGGCGGCTGGCCAGCTTTGGCCCGGGGTCGTGGGGACGACCCTATTGTCGTCGGACATGTCGGCGGCGGGCCAACCTAATCCCGGGGTCGTGGGGTCGACCCTATAGTCGTCGGACATGTCGGCGGCAGGGCAAATTTGGCCCGTGGTCGTGGAGACCACGCTATACTCGTCGGACATGTCGGCGGCTGGCCAACCTAGTCCCGGGGCGTGGGGACGACCCTATAGTCGTCGGACATGTCGGCGGCAGGGCAACTTTGTCCCGTGGGCGTGGGGACGACCCTATAGTCGTCGGACTTGTCGGCGAGAGGCCAACCTAGTCCCGGGGTCGTGGGGACGACGCTATAGCCGTCGGAAATGTCGGCGGCAGAGCAACTTTGGCCCGTGGTCGTGGGGACGACCCTATAGTCGTCGGACATTTCGGTGACTGGCCAACCTAGTCCCGGGTTCGTGGGGACGACCCTATAGTCGTCGGACATGTCGGCGAGAGGCCAACCTAGTCCCGGGGTCGTGGGGACGATCCTATAGTCGTCGGACAAGTCGGCGGCGGGCCAACCTAGCCCCGGGGTCGTGGAGACGGCCCTATAGTCGTCGGACGTGACGGTGTCGGGGCAATCTAGCCCCGGGGTCAAGGGGACGACCCTCTAGACGTCGGACATGTCGGCGGCTGGCCAACCTAGTCCCGGGGTGGTAGGGACGACCCTATAGTCGTCGGACAAGTCGGCGGCGGGCCAACCTAGTCCCGGGGTCGTGGGGACGACGCTATAGCCGTCGGAAATGTCGGCGGCAGAGCAACTTTGGCCCGTGGTCGTGGGGACGACCGTATAGTCGTCGGACAAGTCGGCGGCGGGCCAACCTAGCCCCGGGGTCGTGGAGACGGCCCTATAGTCGTCGGACGTGACGGTGTCGGGGCAATCTAGCCCCGGGGTCAAGGGGACGACCCTCTAGACGTCGGACACGTCGGCGGCTGGCCAACCTAGTCCCGGGGTGGTAGGGACGACCCTATAGTCGTCGGACAAGTCGGCGGCGGGCCAACCTAGCCCCGGGGTCGTGGAGACGGCCCTATAGTCGTCGGACGTGACGGTGTCGGGGAAATCTAGCCCCGGGGTCAAGGGGACGACCCTATAGTCGTCGGACATGTTGCGGCTGGCCAGCTTTGGCCCGGGGTCGTGGTGACGACCCTATAGTCGTCGGACAAGTCGGCGGGGGGCCAACCTAGTCCCGGGGTCGTGGGGACGACGCTATAGCCGTCGGAAATGTCGGCGGCAGAGCAACTTTGGCCCGTGGTCGTGGGGACGACCCTATAGTCGTCGGACATTTCGGTGACTGGCCAACCTAGTCCCGGGTTCGTGGGGACGACCCTATAGTCGTCGGACATGTCGGCGAGAGGCCAACCTAGTCCCGGGGTCGTGGGGACGATCCTATAGTCGTCGGACAAGTCGGCGGCGGGCCAACCTAGCCCCGGGGTCGTGGGGACGACCCTATAGTCGTCGGACAAGTCGGCGGCGGGCCAACCTAGTCCCGGGGTCGTGGGGACGACGCTATAGCCGTCGGAAATGTCGGCGGCAGAGCAACTTTGGCCCGTGGTCGTGGGGACGACCCTATAGTCGTCGGACATTTCGGTGACTGGCCAACCTAGTCCCGGGTTCGTGGGGACGACCCTATAGTCGTCGGACATGTCGGCGAGAGGCCAACCTAGTCCCGGGGTCGTGGGGACGATCCTATAGTCGTCGGACAAGTCGGCGGCGGGCCAACCTAGCCCCGGGGTCGTGGAGACGGCCCTATAGTCGTCGGACGTGACGGTGTCGGGGCAATCTAGCCCCGGGGTCAAGGGGACGACCCTCTAGACGTCGGACATGTCGGCGGCTGGCCAACCTAGTCCCGGGGTGGTAGGGACGACCCTATAGTCGTCGGACAAGTCGGCGGCGGGCCAACCTAGTCCCGGGGTCGTGGGGACGACCCTATAGTCGTCGGACATGTCGGCGGCCGGGCAACTTTGGCCCGTGGTCGTGGTGACGACCCTATAGTCGTGGGACATGTCGGTGACGGCCAACCTAGTCCCGGGGTCGTGGAGACGACCCTATAGTCGTCGGATAAGTCGGCAGCGGGCCAACCTAGTCTCGGGGTCGTGGGGACGACCCTATAGTCGTCGGACATGACGGTGCCGGGGCAATCTAGCCCCGGGGTCGTGGGGACGACCCTATAGACGTCGGACATGTCGGCGGCAGGGCAAATTTGGCCCGTGGTCGTGGTGACGACCCTATAGTCGTGGGACATGTCGGCGGCTGGCCAACCTAGTCCCGGGGTCGTGGAGACGACCCTATAGTCGTCGGACAAGTCGGCGGCGGGCCAACCTAATCCCGGGGTCGTGGGGACGAACCTATAGTCGTAGGACATGTTGGCGGCTGGCCAGCTTTGGCCCGGGGTCGTGGGGACGACCCTATTGTCGTCGGACATGTCGGCGGCGGGCCAACCTAATCCCGGGGCCGTGGGGTCGACCCTATAGTCGTCGGACATGTCGGCGGCAGGGCAAATGTGGCCCGTGGTCGTGGGGACCACCCTATACTCGTCGGACATGTCGGCGGCTGGCCAACCTAGTCCCGGGGTCGTGGGGACGACCCTATAGTCGTCGGACATGTCGGCGGCAGGGCAAATTTGGCCCGTGGTCGTGGGGACCACCCTATACTCGTCGGACATGTCGGCGGCTGGCCAACCTAGTCCCGGGGTCGTGGAGACGACCCTATAGTCGTCGGACAAGTCGGCGGCGGGCCAACCTAGTCCCGGGGTCGTGGGGACGACCCTATTGTCGTCGGACATGTCGGCGGCTGGGCAACTTTGGCCCGTGGTCGTGGGGACCACGCTATACTCGTCGGTCATGTCGGCGGCTGGCCAACCTAGTCCCGGGGTCGTGGGGACGACCCTATAGTCGTCGGACATGACGGTGCCGGGGCAATCTAGCCTCGGGGTCGTGGGGACGACCGTATAGTCGTCGGACATGTCGGCGGCAGGGCAAATTTGGCCCGTGGTCGTGGGGACCACCCTATACTCGTCGGACATGTTGGCGGCTGGCCAACCTAGTCCCGGGGTCGTGGGGACGACCCTATAGTCGTCGGACATGTCGGCGGCAGGGCAAATTTGGCCCGGGGTCGTGGAGACGACCCTATAGTCGTCGGACATATCGGCGGCTGGCCAACCTAGTCCCGGGGTCGTGGAGACGACCCTATAGTCGTCGGACATGTCGGCGGCAGGGCAAATTTGGCCCGTGGTCGTGGGGACCACCCTATACTCGTCGGACATGTCGGCGGCGGGCCAACCTAGTCCCGGGGTCGTGGGGACGACCCTATTGTCGTCGGACATGTCGGCGGCTGGGCAACTTTGGCCCGTGGTCGTGGGGACCACGCTATACTCGTCGGTCATGTCGGCGGCTGGCCAACCTAGTCCCGGGGTCGTGGGGACGACCCTATAGTCGTCGGACATGACGGTGCCGGGGCAATCTAGCCCCGGGGTCGTGGGGACGACCCTATAGACGTCGGACATGTCGGCGGCAGGGCAAATTTGGCCCGTGGTCGTGGTGACGACCCTATAGTCGTGGGACATGTCGGCGGCTGGCCAACCTAGTCCCGGGGTCGTGGAGACGACCCTATAGTCGTCGGACAAGTCGGCGGCGGGCCAACCTAGTCCCGGGGTCGTGGGGACGACCCTATAGTCGTCGGACATGTTGGCGGCTGGCCAGCTTTGGCCCGGGGTCGTGGGGACGACCCTATTGTCGTCGGACATGTCGGCGGCGGGCCAACCTAATCCCGGGGCCGTGGGGTCGACCCTATAGTCGTCGGACATGTCGGCGGCAGGGCAAATTTGGCCCGTGGTCGTGGGGACCACCCTATACTCGTCGGACATGTCGGCGGCTGGCCAACCTAGTCCCGGGGTCGTGGGGACGACCCTATAGTCGTCGGACATGTCGGCGGCAGGGCAAATTTGGCCCGTGGTCGTGGGGACCACCCTATACTCGTCGGACATGTCGGCGGCTGGCCAACCTAGTCCCGGGGTCGTGGAGACGACCCTATAGTCGTCGGACATGTCGGTGCCGGGGCAATCTAGCCCCGGGGTCGTGGGGACGACCCTATAGACGTCGGACATGTCGGCGGCGGGCCAACCTAGTCCCGGGGTCGTGGGGACGACCCTATTGTCGTCGGACATGTCGGCGGCTGGGCAACTTTGGCCCGTGGTCGTGGGGACCACGCTATACTCGTCGGACATGTCGGCGGCTGGCCAACCTAGTCCCGGGGTCGTGGGGACGACCCTATAGTCGTCGGACATGTCGGCGGCAGGGCAAATTTGGCCCGTGGTCGTGGGGACCACCCTATACTCGTCGGACATGTCGGCGGCTGGCCAACCTAGTCCCGGGGTCGTGGAGACGACTCTATAGACGTCGGACATGTCGGCGGCGGGCCAACCTAGTCCCGGGGTCGTGGGGACGACCCTATAGTCGTCGGACGTGACGGTGTCGGGGCAAACTAGGCCCGGGGTCGTGGGGACGACCCTATAGTCGTCGGACAAGTCGGCGGCGGGCCAACCTAATCCCGGGGTCGTGGGGACGACCCTATAGTCGTCGGACATGTCGGCGGCAGGGCAAATTTGGCCCGGGGTCGTGGAGACGACCCTATAGTCGTCGGACATGTCGGCGGCTGGCCAACCTAGTCCCGGGGTCGTGGAGACGACCCTATAGTCGTCGGACATGTCGGTGCCGGGGCAATCTAGCCCCGGGGTCGTGGGGACGACCCTATAGACGTCGGACATGTCGGCGGCGGGCCAACCTAGTCCCGGGGTCGTGGGGACGACCCTATTGTCGTCGGACATGTCGGCGGCTGGGCAACTTTGGCCCGTGGTCGTGGGGACCACGCTATACTCGTCGGACATGTCGGCGGCTGGCCAACCTAGTCCCGGGGTCGTGGGGACGACCCTATAGTCGTCGGACATGTCGGCGGCAGGGCAAATTTGGCCCGTGGTCGTGGGGACCACCCTATACTCGTCGGACATGTCGGCGGCTGGCCAACCTAGTCCCGGGGTCGTGGAGACGACTCTATAGACGTCGGACATGTCGGCGGCGGGCCAACCTAGTCCCGGGGTCGTGGGGACGACCCTATAGTCGTCGGACGTGACGGTGTCGGGGCAATCTAGGCCCGGGGTCGTGGGGACGACCCTATAGTCGTCGGACATGTCGGCGAGAGGCCAACCTAGTACCGGGGTCGTGGGGACGATCCTATAGTCGTCGGACAAGTCGGCGGCGGGCAAACCTAGCCCCGGGGTCGTGGAGACGGCCCTATAGTCGTCGGACGTGACGGTGTCGGGGCAATCTAGCCCCGGGGTCGTGGGGACGACCCTATAGACGTCGGACATGTCGGCGGCGGGCCAACCTAGTCCCGGGGTCGTGGGTACGACCCTATAGTCGTCGGACATGTCGGCGGCAGGGCAACTTTGGCCCGTGTTCGTGGGGACGACCCTGTACTCGTCGGACATGTCGGCGGCTGGCTGACCTAGTCCCGGGGTCGTGGAGACGACCCTATAGTCTTCGGACAAGTCGGCGGCGGGCCAACCTAGTCCCGGTGTCGTGGGGACGACCCTATAGTCGTCGGAAAAGTCGGCGGCGGGCCAATCTAGTCCCGGGGTCGTGGGGACGACCCTATAGACGTCGGACATGTCGGCGGCGGGCCAACCTAGTCCCGGGGTCGTGGGGACGACCCTATAGTCGTCGGAAATGTCGGCGGCTGCGAAACTTTGGCCAGTGGTCGTGGGGACGACCCTATAGTCGTCGGACATGTCGGCGGCAGGGCAACTTTGGCCCATGGTCGTTGGGACGAACCTATAGTCGTCGGACATGACGGTGGCGGGCCAATCTAGTCCCGGGGTCGTGAGGACGACCCCATAGTCGTCGGACATGACGGTGGCGGGCCAATCTAGCCCCGGGGTCGTGGGGACGACCCTATAGACGTCGGACATGTCGGCGGCGGGCCAAGCTACTCCCGCGGTCGTGGGGACGACCCTATAGTCGTCGGACATGACGGTGGCGGGCCAATCGAGTCCCGGGGTCGTGGGGACGACCCTATAGTCGTCGGACATGTCCGCGGCTGGGCAACTTTGGCCAGTGGTCGTGGGGACGACCCTATAGTCGTCGGACATGTCGGCGGCTGGGCAACATTGGCCAGTGGTCGTGGGGACGACCCTATAATCGTCGGACAAGTCGGCGGCGGGCGAACCTAGTCCCGGGGTCGTGGAGACGGCCCTATAGTCGTCGGACATGACGCTGGCGGGCCAATCTAGTCCCGGGGTCGTGGGGACGACCCTATAGTTGTCGGACATGTCGGCGGCTGGCCAAATTTGGCCCGGGGCGTGGAGACGACCCTATAGTCGTCGGACATGACGGTGCCGGGGCAATCTAGCCCCGGGGTCGTGGGGACGACCCTATAGACGTCGGACATGTTGGCGGCGGGCCAATCTAGTCCCGGGGTCGTGGGGACGACCCTATAGTCGTCGGACTTGTCGGCGGCTGGCCAACTTTGGCCCGGGGCGTGGGGACGACCCTATAGTCTACGGACATGTCGGCGGCAGGGCAACTTTGGCCCGTGGTCGTGGGGACGACCCTATAGTCGTCGGACATGTCGGCGGCTGGCCAACCTAGTCCCGGGGTCGTGGAGACAACCCTATAGTCGTCGGACAAGTCGGCGGCGGGCGAACCTAGTCCCGGGGTCGTGGAGACGGCCCTATAGTCGTCGGACATGTCGGCGGCGGGCCAACCTAGACCCGGGGTCGTGGAGACGACCCTATAGTCGTCGGACATGTCGGCGGCAGGGCAACTTTGGCCCGTGGTCGTGGGGACGACCCTATAGTCGTCGGACATGTCGGCGGCTGGCCAACCTAGTCCCGGGGTCGTGGAGACAACCCTATAGTCGTCGGACAAGTCGGCGGCGGGCGAACCTAGTCCCGGGGTCGTGGAGACGGCCCTATAGTCGTCGGACATGTCGGCGGCGGGCCAAATTTGGCCCGGGGCGTGGAGACGACCCTATAGTCGTCGGACATGACGGTGCCGGGGCAATCTAGCCCCGGGGTCGTGGGGACGACCCTATAGACGTCGGACATGTTGGCGGCGGGCCAATCTAGTCCCGGGGTCGTGGGGACGACCCTATAGTCGTCGGACATGTCGGCGGCTGCGCAACTTTGGCCAGTGGTCGTGGGGACGACCCTATAGTCGTCGGACATGTCGGCGGCAGGGCAACTTTGGCCCATGGTCGTGGGGACGACCCTATAGTCGTCGGACATGTCGGCGGCGGGCCAACCTAGTCCCCGGGTCGTGGGGACGACCCTGTAGTCGTCGGACATGTCGGCGGCTGGCCAACTTTGGACCGGGGCGTGGGGACGACCCTATAGTCGTCGGACATGTCGGCGGCGGGCCAACCTAGTCCCGGGGTCGTGGAGACGACCCTATAGTCGTCGGACATGTCGGCGGCAGGGCAACTTTGGCCCGTGGTCGTGGGGACGACCCTATAGTCGTCGGACATGTCGGCGGCTGGCCAACCTAGTCCCGGGGTCGTGGAGACAACCCTATAGTCGTCGGACAAGTCGGCGGCGGGCGAACCTAGTCCCGGGGTCGTGGAGACGGCCCTATAGTCGTCGGACATGTCGGCGGCGGGCCAACCTAGTCCCGGGGTCGTGGGGACGACCCTATAGTCGTCGGACATGTCGGCGGCTGCGCAACTTTGGCCAGTGGTCGTGGGGACGACCCTATAGTCGTCGGACATGTCGGCGGCAGGGCAACTTTGGCCAGTGGTCGTGGGGACGACCCTATAGTCGTCGGACATGTCGGCGGCTGGCCAACCTAGACCCGGGGTGGTGGGGACGACCCTATAGTCGTCGGACATGTCGGCGGCTGGGCAACTTTGGCCAGTGGTCGTGGGGACGACCCTATAGTCGTCGGACAAGTCGGCGGCGGGCCAACCTAGTCCCGGGGTCGTGGGGACGACCCTATAGACGTCGGACATGTCGGCGGCGGGCCAACCTAGTCCCGGGGTTGTGGGGACGACCCTATAGTCGTCGGACATGTCGGCGACGGGCCAACCTAGTCCCGGGGTCGTGGGGACGACCCTATAGTCGTCGGACATGTCGGCGGCTGGGCAACTTTGGCCAGTGGTCGTGGGGACGACCCTATAGTCGTCGGACATGTCGGCGGCAGGGCAACTTTGGCCCATGGTCGTGGGGACGACCCTATAGTCGTCGGACATGTCGGCGGCTGGCCAACCTAGACCCGGGGTGGTGGGGACGACCCTATAGTCGTCGGACATGTCGGCGGCTGGCCAACCTAGTCCCGTGGTCGTGGGGACGACCCCATAGTCGTAGGACACGTCGGCGGCGGGCCAATCTAGTCCCGGGGTCGTGGGGACGACCCTATAGTCGTCGGACTTGTCGGCGGCTGGCCAACTTTGGCCCGGGGCGTGGGGACGACCCTATAGTCGTCGGACTTGTCGGCGGCTGGCCAACTTTGGCCCGGCGCGTGGGGACGACCCTATAGTCTACGGACATGTCGGCGGCGGGCCAACCTAGTCCCGGGGTCGTGGGTACGACCCTATAGTCGTCGGACAAGTCGGCGGCGGGCCAACCTAGTCCCGGGGTCGTGGGGACGACCTTATAGTCGTCGGGCATGACGGTGGCGGGCCAATCTAGTCCCGGGGTCGTGGGGACGACCCTATAGTCGTCGGACATGTCGGCGGCTGGCCAACTTTGGACCGGGGCGCGGGGACGGCCCTATAGTCGTCGGACATGTCGGTGACGGCCAACCTAGTCCCGGGTTCGTGGAGACGACCCTATAGTCGTCGGACAAGTCGGCGGCGGGCCAACCTAGTCCCGGGGTCGTGGGGACGACCCTATAGTCGTCGGACATGACGGTGCTGGGGCAATCTAGCCCCGGGGTCGTGGGGACGACCCTATAGACGCCGGACATGTCGGCGGCGGGCCAACCTAGTCCCGGGGTCGTGGGGACGACCCTATAGTCGTCGGACATGTCGGCGGCAGGGCAAATTTGGCCCGTGGTCGTGGGGACCACCCTATACTCGTCGGACATGTCGGCGGCTGGCCAACCTAGTCCCGGGGTCGTGGAGACGACCCTATAGTCGTCGGACAAGTCGGCGGCGGGCCAACCTAGTCCCGGCGTCGTGGGGACGACCCTATAGTCGTCGGACATGTCGGCGGCAGGGCAACTTTGGCCCGTGGTCGTGGGGACGACCCTATAGTCGTCGGAAAATTCGGCGGCGGGCCAACCTAGTCCCGGGGTCGTGGGGACGACCCTATAGTCGTCGGACATGTCGGCGGCAGGGCAACCTTGGCCAGTGGTCGTGGGGACGACCCTATAGTCGTCGGACATGTCGGCGGCAGGGCAACTTTGGCCAGTGGTCGTGGGGACGACCCTATACTCGTCGGACATGTCGGCGGCTGGCTGAGCTAGTCCCGGGGTCGTGGAGACGACCCTATAGTCGTCGAACAAGTCGGCGGCGGGCCAACCTAGTCCCGGGGTAGTGGGGACGACCCTATAGTCGTCGGAAAAGTCGGCGGCGGGCCAATCTAGTCCCGGGGTCGTGGGGACGAACCTATAGACGTCGGACATGTCGGCGGCGGGCCAACCTAGTCCCGGGGTCGTGGGGACGACCCTATAGACGTCGGACATGTCGGCGGCGGGCCAACCTAGTCCCGGGGTCGTGGGGACGACCCTATAGTCGTCGGACATGTCGGCGGCAGGGCAAATTTGGCCCGTGGTCGTGGGGACCACCCTATACTCGTCGGACATGTCGGCGGCTGGCCAACCTAGTCCCGGGGTCGTGGAGACGACCCTATAGACGTCGGACATGTCGGCGGCGGGCCAACCTAGTCCCGGGGTCGTGGGGACGACCCTATAGTCGTCGGACATGTCGGCGGCAGGGCAACTTTGGCCCATGGTCGTGGGGACGACCCTATAGTCGTCGGACATGTCGGCGGCGGGCCAACCTAGTCCCGGGGTCGTGGGGACGACCCTGTAGTCGTCGGACATGTCGGCGGCTGGCCAACTTTGGACCGGGGCGTGGGGACGACCCTATAGTCGTCGGACATGTCGGCGGCGGGCCAACCTAGTCCCGGGGTCGTGGGGACGACCCTATAGTCGTCGGACATGTCGGCGGCTGCGAAACTTTGGCCAGTGGTCGTGGGGACGACCCTATAGTCGTCGGACATGTCGGCGGCAGGGCAACTTTGGCCCATGGTCGTTGGGACGAACCTATAGTCGTCGGACATGACGGTGGCGGGCCAATATAGTCCCGGGGTCGTGAGGACGACCCCATAGTCGTCGGACATGACGGTGGCGGGCCAATCTAGCCCCGGGGTCGTGGGGACGACCCTATAGACGTCGGACATGTCGGCGGCGGGCCAACCTACTCCCGCGGTCGTGGGGACGACCCTATAGTCGTCGGACATGACGGTGGCGGGCCAATCGAGTCCCGGGGTCGTGGGGACGACCCTATAGTCGTCGGACATGTCCGCGGCTGGGCAACTATGGCCAGTGGTCGTGGGGACGACCCTATAGTCGTCGGACATGTCGGCGGCTGGGCAACTTTGGCCAGTGGTCGTGGGGACGACCCTATAGTCGTCGGACAAGTCGGCGGCGGGCGAACCTAGTCCCGGGGTCGTGGAGACGGCCGTATAGTCGTCGGACATGACGCTGGCGGGCCAATCTAGTCCCGGGGTCGTGGGGACGACCCTATAGTCGTCGGACATGACGGTGGCGGGCCAATCTAGCCCCGGGGTCGTGGGGACGACCCTATAGACGTCGGACATGTCGGCGGCGGGCCAACCTACTCCCGCGGTCGTGGGGACGACCCTATAGTTGTCGGACATGTCGGCGGCTGGCCAACTTTGGCCCGGGGCGTGGAGACGACCCTATAGTCGTCGGACATGACGGCGGCGGGCCAACCTAGTCCCGGGGTCGTGGGGACGACCCTATAGACGTCGGACATGTCGGCGGCGGGCCAACCTAGTCCCGGGGTCGTGGGGACGACCCTATAGTCGTCGGACATGTCGGCGGCTGCGCAACTTTGGCCAGTGGTCGTGGGGACGACCCTATAGTCGTCGGACATGTCGGCGGCGGGCCAACCTAGTCCCGGGGTCGTGGGGACGACCCTATAGTCGTCGGACATGTCGGCGGCTGCGCAACTTTGGCCAGTGGTCGTGGGGACGACCCTATAGTCGTCGGACATGTCGGCGGCAGGGCAACTTTGGCCCATGGTCGTGGGGACGACCCTATAGTCGTCGGACATGTCGGCGGCGGGCCAACCTAGTCCCGGGGTCGTGGGGACGACCCTGTAGTCGTCGGACATGTCGGCGGCTGGCAAACTTTGGACCGGGGCGTGGGGACGACCCTATAGTCGTCGGACATGTCGGCGGCGGGCCAACCTAGTCCCGGGGTCGTGGAGACGACCCTATAGTCGTCGGACATGTCGGCGGCAGGGCAACTTTGGCCCGTGGCCGTGGGGACGACCCTATAGTCGTCGGACAAGTCGGCGGCGGGCCAACCTAGTCCCGGGGTCGTGGGGACGACCCTATAGTTGTCGGACATGTCGGCGGCGGGCCAACCTAGTCCCGGGGTCGTGGGGACGACCCCATAGTCGTAGGACACGTCGGCGGCGGGCCAATCTAGTCCCGGGGTCGTGGGGACGACCCTATAGTCGTCGGACATGTCGGCGGCTGGCCAACCTAGTCCCGGGGTCGTGGAGACAACCCTATAGTCGTCGGACAAGTCGGCGGCGGGCGAACCTAGTCCCGGGGTCGTGGAGACGGCCCTATAGTCGTCGGACATGTCGGCGGCGGGCCAACCTAGTCCCGGGGTCGTGGAGACGACCCTACAGTCGTCGGACATGTCGGCGGCAGGGCAACTTTGGCCCGTGGTCGTGGGGACGACCCTATAGTCGTCGGACATGTCGGCGGCTGGCCAACCTAGTCCCGGGGTCGTGGAGACAACCCTATAGTCGTCGGACAAGTCGGCGGCGGGCGAACCTAGTCCCGGGGTCGTGGAGACGGCCCTATAGTCGTCGGACATGTCGGCGGCGGGCCAAATTTGGCCCGGGGCGTGGAGACGACCCTATAGTCGTCGGACATGACGGTGCCGGGGCAATCTAGCCCCGGGGTCGTGGGGACGACCCTATAGACGTCGGACATGTTGGCGGCGGGCCAATCTAGTCCCGGGGTCGTGGGGACGACCCTATAGTCGTCGGACATGTCGGCGGCTGCGCAACTTTGGCCAGTGGTCGTGGGGACGACCCTATAGTCGTCGGACATGTCGGCGGCAGGGCAACTTTGGCCCATGGTCGTGGGGACGACCCTATAGTCGTCGGACATGTCGGCGGCGGGCCAACCTAGTCCCCGGGTCGTGGGGACGACCCTGTAGTCGTCGGACATGTCGGCGGCTGGCCAACTTTGGACCGGGGCGTGGGGACGACCCTATAGTCGTCGGACATGTCGGCGGCGGGCCAACCTAGTCCCGGGGTCGTGGAGACGACCCTATAGTCGTCGGACATGTCGGCGGCAGGGCAACTTTGGCCCGTGGTCGTGGGGACGACCCTATAGTCGTCGGACATGTCGGCGGCTGGCCAACCTAGTCCCGGGGTCGTGGAGACAACCCTATAGTCGTCGGACAAGTCGGCGGCGGGCGAACCTAGTCCCGGGGTCGTGGAGACGGCCCTATAGTCGTCGGACATGTCGGCGGCGGGCCAACCTAGTCCCGGGGTCGTGGGGACGACCCTATAGTCGTCGGACATGTCGGCGGCTGCGCAACTTTGGCCAGTGGTCGTGGGGACGACCCTATAGTCGTCGGACATGTCGGCGGCAGGGCAACTTTGGCCAGTGGTCGTGGGGACGACCCTATAGTCGTCGGACATGTCGGCGGCTGGCCAACCTAGACCCGGGGTGGTGGGGACGACCCTATAGTCGTCGGACATGTCGGCGGCTGGGCAACTTTGGCCAGTGGTCGTGGGGACGACCCTATAGTCGTCGGACAAGTCGGCGGCGGGCCAACCTAGTCCCGGGGTCGTGGGGACGACCCTATAGACGTCGGACATGTCGGCGGCGGGCCAACCTAGTCCCGGGGTTGTGGGGACGACCCTATAGTCGTCGGACATGTCGGCGACGGGCCAACCTAGTCCCGGGGTCGTGGGGACGACCCTATAGTCGTCGGACATGTCGGCGGCTGGGCAACTTTGGCCAGTGGTCGTGGGGACGACCCTATAGTCGTCGGACATGTCGGCGGCAGGGCAACTTTGGCCCATGGTCGTGGGGACGACCCTATAGTCGTCGGACATGTCGGCGGCTGGCCAACCTAGACCCGGGGTGGTGGGGACGACCCTATAGTCGTCGGACATGTCGGCGGCTGGCCAACCTAGTCCCGTGGTCGTGGGGACGACCCCATAGTCGTAGGACACGTCGGCGGCGGGCCAATCTAGTCCCGGGGTCGTGGGGACGACCCTATAGTCGTCGGACTTGTCGGCGGCTGGCCAACTTTGGCCCGGGGCGTGGGGACGACCCTATAGTCGTCGGACTTGTCGGCGGCTGGCCAACTTTGGCCCGGCGCGTGGGGACGACCCTATAGTCTACGGACATGTCGGCGGCGGGCCAACCTAGTCCCGGGGTCGTGGGTACGACCCTATAGTCGTCGGACAAGTCGGCGGCGGGCCAACCTAGTCCCGGGGTCGTGGGGACGACCGTATAGTCGTCGGGCATGACGGTGGCGGGCCAATCTAGTCCCGGGGTCGTGGGGACGACCCTATAGTCGTCGGACATGTCGGCGGCTGGCCAACTTTGGACCGGGGCGCGGGGACGGCCCTATAGTCGTCGGACATGTCGGTGACGGCCAACCTAGTCCCGGGTTCGTGGAGACGACCCTATAGTCCTCGGACAAGTCGGCGGCGGGCCAACCTAGTCCCGGGGTCGTGGGGACGACCCTATAGTCGTCGGACATGACGGTGCTGGGGCAATCTAGCCCCGGGGTCGTGGGGACGACCCTATAGACGCCGGACATGTCGGCGGCGGGCCAACCTAGTCCCGGGGTCGTGGGGACGACCCTATAGTCGTCGGACATGTCGGCGGCAGGGCAAATTTGGCCCGTGGTCGTGGGGACCACCCTATACTCGTCGGACATGTCGGCGGCTGGCCAACCTAGTCCCGGGGTCGTGGAGACAACCCTATAGTCGTCGGACAAGTCGGCGGCGGGCGAACCTAGTCCCGGGGTCGTGGAGACGGCCCTATAGTCGTCGGACATGTCGGCGGCGGGCCAACCTAGTCCCGGGGTCGTGGAGACGACCCTATAGTCGTCGGACATGTCGGCGGCAGGGCAACTTTGGCCCGTGGTCGTGGGGACGACCCTATAGTCGTCGGACATGTCGGCGGCTGGCCAACCTAGTCCCGGGGTCGTGGAGACAACCCTATAGTCGTCGGACAAGTCGGCGGCGGGCGAACCTAGTCCCGGGGTCGTGGAGACGGCCCTATAGTCGTCGGACATGTCGGCGGCGGGCCAAATTTGGCCCGGGGCGTGGAGACGACCCTATAGTCGTCGGACATGACGGTGCCGGGGCAATCTAGCCCCGGGGTCGTGGGGACGACCCTATAGACGTCGGACATGTTGGCGGCGGGCCAATCTAGTCCCGGGGTCGTGGGGACGACCCTATAGTCGTCGGACATGTCGGCGGCTGCGCAACTTTGGCCAGTGGTCGTGGGGACGACCCTATAGTCGTCGGACATGTCGGCGGCAGGGCAACTTTGGCCCATGGTCGTGGGGACGACCCTATAGTCGTCGGACATGTCGGCGGCGGGCCAACCTAGTCCCCGGGTCGTGGGGACGACCCTGTAGTCGTCGGACATGTCGGCGGCTGGCCAACTTTGGACCGGGGCGTGGGGACGACCCTATAGTCGTCGGACATGTCGGCGGCGGGCCAACCTAGTCCCGGGGTCGTGGAGACGACCCTATAGTCGTCGGACATGTCGGCGGCAGGGCAACTTTGGCCCGTGGTCGTGGGGACGACCCTATAGTCGTCGGACATGTCGGCGGCTGGCCAACCTAGTCCCGGGGTCGTGGAGACAACCCTATAGTCGTCGGACAAGTCGGCGGCGGGCGAACCTAGTCCCGGGGTCGTGGAGACGGCCCTATAGTCGTCGGACATGTCGGCGGCGGGCCAACCTAGTCCCGGGGTCGTGGGGACGACCCTATAGTCGTCGGACATGTCGGCGGCTGCGCAACTTTGGCCAGTGGTCGTGGGGACGACCCTATAGTCGTCGGACATGTCGGCGGCAGGGCAACTTTGGCCAGTGGTCGTGGGGACGACCCTATAGTCGTCGGACATGTCGGCGGCTGGCCAACCTAGACCCGGGGTGGTGGGGACGGCCCTATAGTCGTCGGACATGTCGGCGGCTGGGCAACTTTGGCCAGTGGTCGTGGGGACGACCCTATAGTCGTCGGACAAGTCGGCGGCGGGCCAACCTAGTCCCGGGGTCGTGGGGACGACCCTATAGACGTCGGACATGTCGGCGGCGGGCCAACCTAGTCCCGGGGTTGTGGGGACGACCCTATAGTCGTCGGACATGTCGGCGACGGGCCAACCTAGTCCCGGGGTCGTGGGGACGACCCTATAGTCGTCGGACATGTCGGCGGCTGGGCAACTTTGGCCAGTGGTCGTGGGGACGACCCTATAGTCGTCGGACATGTCGGCGGCAGGGCAACTTTGGCCCATGGTCGTGGGGACGACCCTATAGTCGTCGGACATGTCGGCGGCTGGCCAACCTAGACCCGGGGTGGTGGGGACGACCCTATAGTCGTCGGACATGTCGGCGGCTGGCCAACCTAGTCCCGTGGTCGTGGGGACGACCCCATAGTCGTAGGACACGTCGGCGGCGGGCCAATCTAGTCCCGGGGTCGTGGGGACGACCCTATAGTCGTCGGACTTGTCGGCGGCTGGCCAACTTTGGCCCGGGGCGTGGGGACGACCCTATAGTCGTCGGACTTGTCGGCGGCTGGCCAACTTTGGCCCGGCGCGTGGGGACGACCCTATAGTCTACGGACATGTCGGCGGCGGGCCAACCTAGTCCCGGGGTCGTGGGTACGACCCTATAGTCGTCGGACAAGTCGGCGGCGGGCCAACCTAGTCCCGGGGTCGTGGGGACGACCGTATAGTCGTCGGGCATGACGGTGGCGGGCCAATCTAGTCCCGGGGTCGTGGGGACGACCCTATAGTCGTCGGACATGTCGGCGGCTGGCCAACTTTGGACCGGGGCGCGGGGACGGCCCTATAGTCGTCGGACATGTCGGTGACGGCCAACCTAGTCCCGGGTTCGTGGAGACGACCCTATAGTCGTCGGACAAGTCGGCGGCGGGCCAACCTAGTCCCGGGGTCGTGGGGACGACCCTATAGTCGTCGGACATGACGGTGCTGGGGCAATCTAGCCCCGGGGTCGTGGGGACGACCCTATAGACGCCGGACATGTCGGCGGCGGGCCAACCTAGTCCCGGGGTCGTGGGGACGACCCTATAGTCGTCGGACATGTCGGCGGCAGGGCAAATTTGGCCCGTGGTCGTGGGGACCACCCTATACTCGTCGGACATGTCGGCGGCTGGCCAACCTAGTCCCGGGGTCGTGGAGACGACCCTATAGTCGTCGGACAAGTCGGCGGCGGGCCAACCTAGTCCCGGCGTCGTGGGGACGACCCTATAGTCGTCGGACATGTCGGCGGCAGGGCAACTTTGGCCCGTGGTCGTGGGGACGACCCTATAGTCGTCGGAAAATTCGGCGGCGGGCCAACCTAGTCCCGGGGTCGTGGGGACGACCCTATAGTCGTCGGACATGTCGGCGGCAGGGCAACCTTGGCCAGTGGTCGTGGGGACGACCCTATAGTCGTCGGACATGTCGGCGGCAGGGCAACTTTGGCCAGTGGTCGTGGGGACGACCCTATACTCGTCGGACATGTCGGCGGCTGGCTGAGCTAGTCCCGGGGTCGTGGAGACGACCCTATAGTCGTCGAACAAGTCGGCGGCGGGCCAACCTAGTCCCGGGGTAGTGGGGACGACCCTATAGTCGTCGGAAAAGTCGGCGGCGGGCCAATCTAGTCCCGGGGTCGTGGGGACGAACCTATAGACGTCGGACATGTCGGCGGCGGGCCAACCTAGTCCCGGGGTCGTGGGGACGACCCTATAGACGTCGGACATGTCGGCGGCGGGCCAACCTAGTCCCGGGGTCGTGGGGACGACCCTATAGTCGTCGGACATGTCGGCGGCAGGGCAAATTTGGCCCGTGGTCGTGGGGACCACCCTATACTCGTCGGACATGTCGGCGGCTGGCCAACCTAGTCCCGGGGTCGTGGAGACGACCCTATAGACGTCGGACATGTCGGCGGCGGGCCAACCTAGTCCCGGGGTCGTGGGGACGACCCTATAGTCGTCGGACATGTCGGCGGCAGGGCAACTTTGGCCCATGGTCGTGGGGACGACCCTATAGTCGTCGGACATGTCGGCGGCGGGCCAACCTAGTCCCGGGGTCGTGGGGACGACCCTGTAGTCGTCGGACATGTCGGCGGCTGGCCAACTTTGGACCGGGGCGTGGGGAC
The DNA here is from genome assembly GCA_946251845.1 of Andrena fulva. Lineage (NCBI taxonomy): Eukaryota > Metazoa > Arthropoda > Insecta > Hymenoptera > Andrenidae > Andrena > Andrena fulva. The sequence continues at coordinate 106,262 of CAMITZ010000271.1, read as the reverse complement.
GACCCTATAGTCGTCGGACATGTCGGCGGCGGGCCAACCTAGTCCCGGGGTCGTGGGGACGACCCTATAGTCGTCGGACATGTCGGCGGCTGCGAAACTTTGGCCAGTGGTCGTGGGGACGACCCTATAGTCGTCGGACATGTCGGCGGCAGGGCAACTTTGGCCCATGGTCGTTGGGACGAACCTATAGTCGTCGGACATGACGGTGGCGGGCCAATATAGTCCCGGGGTCGTGAGGACGACCCCATAGTCGTCGGACATGACGGTGGCGGGCCAATCTAGCCCCGGGGTCGTGGGGACGACCCTATAGACGTCGGACATGTCGGCGGCGGGCCAACCTACTCCCGCGGTCGTGGGGACGACCCTATAGTCGTCGGACATGACGGTGGCGGGCCAATCGAGTCCCGGGGTCGTGGGGACGACCCTATAGTCGTCGGACATGTCCGCGGCTGGGCAACTATGGCCAGTGGTCGTGGGGACGACCCTATAGTCGTCGGACATGTCGGCGGCTGGGCAACTTTGGCCAGTGGTCGTGGGGACGACCCTATAGTCGTCGGACAAGTCGGCGGCGGGCGAACCTAGTCCCGGGGTCGTGGAGACGGCCGTATAGTCGTCGGACATGACGCTGGCGGGCCAATCTAGTCCCGGGGTCGTGGGGACGACCCTATAGTCGTCGGACATGACGGTGGCGGGCCAATCTAGCCCCGGGGTCGTGGGGACGACCCTATAGACGTCGGACATGTCGGCGGCGGGCCAACCTACTCCCGCGGTCGTGGGGACGACCCTATAGTCGTCGGACATGACGGTGGCGGGCCAATCGAGTCCCGGGGTCGTGGGGACGACCCTATAGTCGTCGGACATGTCGGCGGCAGGGCAACTTTGGCCCATGGTCGTGGGGACGACCCTATAGTCGTCGGACATGTCGGCGGCGGGCCAACCTAGTCCCGGGGTCGTGGGGACGACCCTGTAGTCGTCGGACATGTCGGCGGCTGGCCAACTTTGGACCGGGGCGTGGGGACGACCCTATAGTCGTCGGACATGTCGGCGGCGGGCCAACCTAGTCCCGGGGTCGTGGAGACGACCCTATAGTCGTCGGACATGTCGGCGGCAGGGCAACTTTGGCCCGTGGTCGTGGGGACGACCCTATAGTCGTCGGACAAGTCGGCGGCGGGCCAACCTAGTCCCGGGGTCGTGGGGACGACCCTATAGTTGTCGGACATGTCGGCGGCGGGCCAACCTAGTCCCGGGGTCGTGGGGACGACCCCATAGTCGTAGGACACGTCGGCGGCGGGCCAATCTAGTCCCGGGGTCGTGGGGACGACCCTATAGTCGTCGGACATGTCGGCGGCTGGCCAACCTAGTCCCGGGGTCGTGGAGACAACCCTATAGTCGTCGGACAAGTCGGCGGCGGGCGAACCTAGTCCCGGGGTCGTGGAGACGGCCCTATAGTCGTCGGACATGTCGGCGGCGGGCCAACCTAGTCCCGGGGTCGTGGAGACGACCCTATAGTCGTCGGACATGTCGGCGGCAGGGCAACTTTGGCCCGTGGTCGTGGGGACGACCCTATAGTCGTCGGACATGTCGGCGGCTGGCCAACCTAGTCCCGGGGTCGTGGAGACAACCCTATAGTCGTCGGACAAGTCGGCGGCGGGCGAACCTAGTCCCGGGGTCGTGGAGACGGCCCTATAGTCGTCGGACATGTCGGCGGCGGGCCAAATTTGGCCCGGGGCGTGGAGACGACCCTATAGTCGTCGGACATGACGGTGCCGGGGCAATCTAGCCCCGGGGTCGTGGGGACGACCCTATAGACGTCGGACATGTTGGCGGCGGGCCAATCTAGTCCCGGGGTCGTGGGGACGACCCTATAGTCGTCGGACATGTCGGCGGCTGCGCAACTTTGGCCAGTGGTCGTGGGGACGACCCTATAGTCGTCGGACATGTCGGCGGCAGGGCAACTTTGGCCCATGGTCGTGGGGACGACCCTATAGTCGTCGGACATGTCGGCGGCGGGCCAACCTAGTCCCCGGGTCGTGGGGACGACCCTGTAGTCGTCGGACATGTCGGCGGCTGGCCAACTTTGGACCGGGGCGTGGGGACGACCCTATAGTCGTCGGACATGTCGGCGGCGGGCCAACCTAGTCCCGGGGTCGTGGAGACGACCCTATAGTCGTCGGACATGTCGGCGGCAGGGCAACTTTGGCCCGTGGTCGTGGGGACGACCCTATAGTCGTCGGACATGTCGGCGGCTGGCCAACCTAGTCCCGGGGTCGTGGAGACAACCCTATAGTCGTCGGACAAGTCGGCGGCGGGCGAACCTAGTCCCGGGGTCGTGGAGACGGCCCTATAGTCGTCGGACATGTCGGCGGCGGGCCAACCTAGTCCCGGGGTCGTGGGGACGACCCTATAGTCGTCGGACATGTCGGCGGCTGCGCAACTTTGGCCAGTGGTCGTGGGGACGACCCTATAGTCGTCGGACATGTCGGCGGCAGGGCAACTTTGGCCAGTGGTCGTGGGGACGACCCTATAGTCGTCGGACATGTCGGCGGCTGGCCAACCTAGACCCGGGGTGGTGGGGACGACCCTATAGTCGTCGGACATGTCGGCGGCTGGGCAACTTTGGCCAGTGGTCGTGGGGACGACCCTATAGTCGTCGGACAAGTCGGCGGCGGGCCAACCTAGTCCCGGGGTCGTGGGGACGACCCTATAGACGTCGGACATGTCGGCGGCGGGCCAACCTAGTCCCGGGGTTGTGGGGCCGACCCTATAGTCGTCGGACATGTCGGCGACGGGCCAACCTAGTCCCGGGGTCGTGGGGACGACCCTATAGTCGTCGGACATGTCGGCGGCTGGGCAACTTTGGCCAGTGGTCGTGGGGACGACCCTATAGTCGTCGGACATGTCGGCGGCAGGGCAACTTTGGCCCATGGTCGTGGGGACGACCCTATAGTCGTCGGACATGTCGGCGGCTGGCCAACCTAGACCCGGGGTGGTGGGGACGACCCTATAGTCGTCGGACATGTCGGCGGCTGGCCAACCTAGTCCCGTGGTCGTGGGGACGACCCCATAGTCGTAGGACACGTCGGCGGCGGGCCAATCTAGTCCCGGGGTCGTGGGGACGACCCTATAGTCGTCGGACTTGTCGGCGGCTGGCCAACTTTGGCCCGGGGCGTGGGGACGACCCTATAGTCGTCGGACTTGTCGGCGGCTGGCCAACTTTGGCCCGGCGCGTGGGGACGACCCTATAGTCTACGGACATGTCGGCGGCGGGCCAACCTAGTCCCGGGGTCGTGGGTACGACCCTATAGTCGTCGGACAAGTCGGCGGCGGGCCAACCTAGTCCCGGGGTCGTGGGGACGACCGTATAGTCGTCGGGCATGACGGTGGCGGGCCAATCTAGTCCCGGGGTCGTGGGGACGACCCTATAGTCGTCGGACATGTCGGCGGCTGGCCAACTTTGGACCGGGGCGCGGGGACGGCCCTATAGTCGTCGGACATGTCGGTGACGGCCAACCTAGTCCCGGGTTCGTGGAGACGACCCTATAGTCGTCGGACAAGTCGGCGGCGGGCCAACCTAGTCCCGGGGTCGTGGGGACGACCCTATAGTCGTCGGACATGACGGTGCTGGGGCAATCTAGCCCCGGGGTCGTGGGGACGACCCTATAGACGCCGGACATGTCGGCGGCGGGCCAACCTAGTCCCGGGGTCGTGGGGACGACCCTATAGTCGTCGGACATGTCGGCGGCAGGGCAAATTTGGCCCGTGGTCGTGGGGACCACCCTATACTCGTCGGACATGTCGGCGGCTGGCCAACCTAGTCCCGGGGTCGTGGAGACGACCCTATAGTCGTCGGACAAGTCGGCGGCGGGCCAACCTAGTCCCGGCGTCGTGGGGACGACCCTATAGTCGTCGGACATGTCGGCGGCAGGGCAACTTTGGCCCGTGGTCGTGGGGACGACCCTATAGTCGTCGGAAAATTCGGCGGCGGGCCAACCTAGTCCCGGGGTCGTGGGGACGACCCTATAGTCGTCGGACATGTCGGCGGCAGGGCAACCTTGGCCAGTGGTCGTGGGGACGACCCTATAGTCGTCGGACATGTCGGCGGCAGGGCAACTTTGGCCAGTGGTCGTGGGGACGACCCTATACTCGTCGGACATGTCGGCGGCTGGCTGAGCTAGTCCCGGGGTCGTGGAGACGACCCTATAGTCGTCGAACAAGTCGGCGGCGGGCCAACCTAGTCCCGGGGTAGTGGGGACGACCCTATAGTCGTCGGAAAAGTCGGCGGCGGGCCAATCTAGTCCCGGGGTCGTGGGGACGAACCTATAGACGTCGGACATGTCGGCGGCGGGCCAACCTAGTCCCGGGGTCGTGGGGACGACCCTATAGACGTCGGACATGTCGGCGGCGGGCCAACCTAGTCCCGGGGTCGTGGGGACGACCCTATAGTCGTCGGACATGTCGGCGGCAGGGCAAATTTGGCCCGTGGTCGTGGGGACCACCCTATACTCGTCGGACATGTCGGCGGCTGGCCAACCTAGTCCCGGGGTCGTGGAGACGACCCTATAGACGTCGGACATGTCGGCGGCGGGCCAACCTAGTCCCGGGGTCGTGGGGACGACCCTATAGTCGTCGGACATGTCGGCGGCAGGGCAACTTTGGCCCATGGTCGTGGGGACGACCCTATAGTCGTCGGACATGTCGGCGGCGGGCCAACCTAGTCCCGGGGTCGTGGGGACGACCCTGTAGTCGTCGGACATGTCGGCGGCTGGCCAACTTTGGACCGGGGCGTGGGGACGACCCTATAGTCGTCGGACATGTCGGCGGCGGGCCAACCTAGTCCCGGGGTCGTGGGGACGACCCTATAGTCGTCGGACATGTCGGCGGCTGCGAAACTTTGGCCAGTGGTCGTGGGGACGACCCTATAGTCGTCGGACATGTCGGCGGCAGGGCAACTTTGGCCCATGGTCGTTGGGACGAACCTATAGTCGTCGGACATGACGGTGGCGGGCCAATATAGTCCCGGGGTCGTGAGGACGACCCCATAGTCGTCGGACATGACGGTGGCGGGCCAATCTAGCCCCGGGGTCGTGGGGACGACCCTATAGACGTCGGACATGTCGGCGGCGGGCCAACCTACTCCCGCGGTCGTGGGGACGACCCTATAGTCGTCGGACATGACGGTGGCGGGCCAATCGAGTCCCGGGGTCGTGGGGACGACCCTATAGTCGTCGGACATGTCCGCGGCTGGGCAACTATGGCCAGTGGTCGTGGGGACGACCCTATAGTCGTCGGACATGTCGGCGGCTGGGCAACTTTGGCCAGTGGTCGTGGGGACGACCCTATAGTCGTCGGACAAGTCGGCGGCGGGCGAACCTAGTCCCGGGGTCGTGGAGACGGCCGTATAGTCGTCGGACATGACGCTGGCGGGCCAATCTAGTCCCGGGGTCGTGGGGACGACCCTATAGTCGTCGGACATGACGGTGGCGGGCCAATCTAGCCCCGGGGTCGTGGGGACGACCCTATAGACGTCGGACATGTCGGCGGCGGGCCAACCTACTCCCGCGGTCGTGGGGACGACCCTATAGTCGTCGGACATGACGGTGGCGGGCCAATCGAGTCCCGGGGTCGTGGGGACGACCCTATAGTCGTCGGACATGTCCGCGGCTGGGCAACTTTGGCCAGTGGTCGTGGGGACGACCCTATAGTCGTCGGACAAGTCGGCGGCGGGCGAACCTAGTCCCGGGGTCGTGGAGACGGCCGTATAGTCGTCGGAAATGACGCTGGCGGGCCAATCTAGCCCCGGGGTCGTGGGGACGACCCTATAGTTGTCGGACATGTCGGCGGCTGGCCAACTTTGGCCCGGGGCGTGGAGACGACCCTATAGTCGTCGGACATGACGGTGCCGGGGCAATCTAGCCCCGGGGTCGTGGGGACGACCCTATAGACGTCGGACATGTCGGCGGCGGGCCAACCTAGTCCCGGGGTCGTGGGGACGACCCTATAGTCGTCGGACATGTCGGCGGCTGCGCAACTTTGGCCAGTGGTCGTGGGGACGACCCTATAGTCGTCGGACATGTCGGCGGCGGGCCAACCTAGTCCCGGGGTCGTGGGGACGACCCTATAGTCGTCGGACATGTCGGCGGCTGCGCAACTTTGGCCAGTGGTCGTGGGGACGACCCTATAGTCGTCGGACATGTCGGCGGCAGGGCAACTTTGGCCCATGGTCGTGGGGACGACCCTATAGTCGTCGGACATGTCGGCGGCGGGCCAACCTAGTCCCGGGGTCGTGGGGACGACCCTGTAGTCGTCGGACATGTCGGCGGCTGGCCAACTTTGGACCGGGGCGTGGGGACGACCCTATAGTCGTCGGACATGTCGGCGGCGGGCCAACCTAGTCCCGGGGTCGTGGAGACGACCCTATAGTCGTCGGACATGTCGGCGGCAGGGCAACTTTGGCCCGTGGTCGTGGGGACGACCCTATAGTCGTCGGACAAGTCGGCGGCGGGCCAACCTAGTCCCGGGGTCGTGGGGACGACCCTATAGTTGTCGGACATGTCGGCGGCGGGCCAACCTAGTCCCGGGGTCGTGGGGACGACCCCATAGTCGTAGGACACGTCGGCGGCGGGCCAATCTAGTCCCGGGGTCGTGGGGACGACCCTATAGTCGTCGGACTTGTCGGCGGCTGGCCAACTTTGGCCCGGGGCGTGGGGACGACCCTATAGTCTACGGACATGTCGGCGGCGGGCCAACCTAGTCCCGGGGTCGTGGGGACGACCCTATAGTCGTCGGACATGTCGGCGGCGGGCCAACCTAGTCCCGGGGTCGTGGGGACGACGCTATAGTCGTCGGACAAGTCGGCGGCGGCCCAACCTAGTCCCGGGGTCGTGGGGACGACCCTATAGTCGTCGGACATGTCGGCGGCTGCGCAACTTTGGCCAGTGGTCGTGGGGACGACCCTATAGTCGTCGGACATGTCGGCGGCTGGGCAACTTTGGCCCGTGGTCGTGGGGACGACCCTATAGTCGTCGGACATGTCGGCGGCAGGGCAACTTTGGCCAGTGGTCGTGGGGACGACCCTATAGTCGTCGGACATGTCGGCGGCAGGCCAACGTATGCCCAGGGTCGTAGGGACGAACCTATAGACGTCGGACATGTCGGCGGCTGGCTGACCTAGTCCCGGGGTCGTGGAGACGACCCTATAGTCGTCGAACAAGTCGGCGGCGGCCCAACCTAGTCCCGGGGTAGTGGGGACGACCCTATAGTCGTCGGAAAAGTCGGCGGCGGGCCAATCTAGTCCCGGGGTCGTGGGGACGACCCTATAGACGTCGGACATGTCGGCGGCGGGCCAACCTAGTCCCGGGGTCGTGGGGACGACCCTATAGTCGTCGGACAAGTCGGCGGCAGGGCAACTTTGGCCAGTGGTCGTGGGGACGACCCTATAGTCGTCGGACAAGTCGGCGGCGGGCCAACCTAGTGACGGGGTCGTGGAGACGGCCGTATAGTCGTCGGACATGACGGTGGCGGGCCAACCTACTCCCGGGGTCGTGGGGACGACCCTATAGTCGTCGGAAAAGTCGGCGGCGGGCCAATCTAGTCCCGGGGTCGTGGGGACGACCCTGTAGTCGTCGGACATGTCGGCGGCTGGGCAACTTTGGCCAGTGGTCGTGGGGACGACCCTATAGTCGTCGGACAAGTCGGCGGCGGGCCAACCTAGTGACGGGGTCGTGGAGACGGCCGTATAGTCGTCGGACATGACGGTGGCGGGCCAATCGAGTCCCGGGGTCGTGGGGACGACCCTATAGTCGTCGGACATGTCCGCGGCTGGGCAACTTTGGCCAGTGGTCGTGGGGACGACCCTATAGTCGTCGGACATGTCGGCGGCTGGGCAACTTTGGCCAGTGGTCGTGGGGACGACCCTATAGTCGTCGGACAAGTCGGCGGCGGGCGAACCTAGTCCCGGGGTCGTGGAGACGGCCCTATAGTCGTCGGACATGACGCTGGCGGGCCAATCAAGTCCCGGGGTCGTGGGGACGACCCTATAGTTGTCGGACATGTCGGCGGCGGGCCAACCTAGTCCCGGGGTCGTGGGGACGACCCCATAGTCGTAGGACACGTCGGCGGCGGGCCAATCTAGTCCCGGGGTCGTGGGGACGACCCTATAGTCGTCGGACTTGTCGGCGGCTGGCCAACTTTGGCCCGGGGCGTGGGGACGACCCTATAGTCTACGGACATGTCGGCGGCGGGCCAACCTAGTCCCGGGGTCGTGGGGACGACCCTATAGTCGTCGGACAAGTCGGCGGCGGGCCAACCTAGTCCCGGGGTGGTGGGGACGACCCTATAGTCGTCGGACATGTCGGCGGCTGGCCAACCTAGTCCCGTGGTCGTGGGGACGACCCCATAGTCGTAGGACACGTCGGCGGCGGGCCAATCTAGTCCCGGGGTCGTGGGGACGACCCTATAGTCGTCGGACTTGTCGGCGGCTGGCCAACTTTGGCCCGGGGCGTGGGGACGACCCTATAGTCTACGGACATGTCGGCGGCTGGGCAACTTTGGCCAGTGGTCGTGGGGACGACCCTATAGTCTACGGACATGTCGGCGGCGGGCCAACCTAGTCCCGGGGTCGTGGGGACGACCCTATAGTCGTCGGACAAGTCGGCGGCCGGCCAACCTACTCCCGGGGTCGTGGGGACGACCCTATAGTCGTCGGAAAAGTCGGCGGCGGGCCAATCTAGTCCCGGGGTCGTGGGGACGACCCTATAGTCGTCGGACATGTCGGAGCAAGGGCAACTTTGCCCCGTGGTCGTGGGGACGACCCTATAGTCGTCGGACATGACGGTGCCGGGGCAATCTAGCCCCAGTGTCGTGGGGACGACCCTATAGACGTCGGACATGTCGGCGGCGGGCCAATCTAGTCCCGGGGTCGTGGGGTCGACCCTATAGTCGTCGGACTTGTCGGCGGCTGGCCAACTTTGGCCCGGGGCATGGGGACGACCCTATAGTCTACGGACATGTCGGCGGCTGGGCAACTTTGGCCAGTGGTCGTGGGGACGACCCTATAGTCGTCGGACAACTAGGTGGCGGGCGAACCTAGTCCCGGGGTCGTGGAGGCGGCCCTATAGTCGTCGGACATGACGCTGGCGGGCCAATCTAGTCCCGGGGTCGTGGGGACGACCCTATAGTCGTCGGACATATCGGCGGCGGGCCAACCTAGTCCCGGGGTCGTGGGGACGACCCTATAGTCGTCGGACATGTCGGCGGCAGGGCAACTTTGGCCCGTGGTCGTGGGGACGACCCTATAGTCGTCGGACATGTCGGCGGCTGGCCAACCTAGTCCCGGGGTCGTGGAGACAACCCTATAGTGGTCGGACAAGTCGGCGGCGGGCGAACCTAGTCCCGGGGTCGTGGAGACGGCCCTATAGTCGTCGGACATGTCGGCGGCGGGCCAACCTAGTCCCGGGGTCGTGGGGACGACCCTATAGTCGTCGGACATGTCGGCGGCTGCGCAACTTTGGCCAGTGGTCGTGGGGACGACCCTATAGTCGACGGACATGTCGGCGGCTTGCCAACCTAGACCCGGGGTGGTGGGGACGACCCTATAGTCGTCGGACATGTCGGCGGCTGGCCAACCTAGTCCCGTGGTCGTGGGGACGACCCCATAGTCGTAGGACACGTCGGCGGCGGGCCAATCTAGTCCCGGGGTCGTGGGGACGACCCTATAGTCGTCGGACTTGTCGGCGGCTGGCCAACTTTGGCCCGGGGCGTGGGGACGACCCTATAGTCTACGGACATGTCGGCGGCGGGCCAACCTAGTCCCGGGGTCGTGGGGACGACCCTATAGTCGTCGGACATGTCGGCGGCAGGGCAAATTTGGCCCGGGGTCGTGGGGACGACCCTATAGTCGTCGGACATGTCGGCGGCTGGGCAACTTTGGCCAGTGGTCGTGGGGACGACCCTATAGTCGTCGGACAAGTCGGCGGCGGGCCAACCTAGTCCGGGGGTCGTGGGGACGACCGTATAGTCGTCGGACATGACGGTGGCGGGCCAATCTAGTCCCGGGGTCGTGGGGACGACCCTATAGTCGTCGGAAAAGTCGGCGGCGGGCCAACCTAGTCCCGGGGTCGTGGGGACGACCCTATAGTCGTCGGACATGTCGGCGGCTAGGCAACTTTGGCCAGTGGTCGTGGGGACGACCCTATAGTCGTCGGACCTGACGGTGCTGGGGCAATCTAGCCCCGGGGTCGTGGGGACGACCCTATAGACGTCGGACATGTCGGCGGCGGGCCAATCTGGTCCCGGGGTCGTGGGGACGACCCTATAGTCGTCGGACTTGTCGGCGGCTGGCCAACTTTGGCCCGGGGCGTGGGGACGACCCTATAGTCTACGGACATGTCGGCGGCTGGGCAACTTTGGCCAGTGGTCGTGGGGACGACCCTATAGTCTACGGACATGTCGGCGGCGGGCCAACCTAGTCCCGGGGTCGTGGGGACGACCCTATAGTCGTCGGACATGTCGGCGGCGGGCCAACCTAGTCCCGGGGTCGTGGGGACGACCCTATAGTCGTCGGACATGTCGGCGGCTGGGCAACTTTGGCCAGTGTTCGTGGGGACGACCCTATAGTCGTCGGACAAGTCGGCGGCGGGCCAACCTTGTCCCTGGGTCGTGGGGACGACCGTATAGTCGTCGGACATGACGGTGGCGGGCCAATCTAGTCCCGGGGTCGTGGGGACGACCCTATAGTCGTCGGAAAAGTCGGCGGCGGGCCAATCTAGTCCCGGGGTCGTGGGGACGACCCTATAGACGTCGGACATGTCGGCGGCGGGCCAACCTAGTCCCGGGGTCGTGGGGACGACCCTATAGTCGTCGGACATGTCGGCGGCTGCGCAACTTTGGCTCATGGTCGTTGGGACGAACCTATAGTCGTCGGACATGACGGTGCCGGGCCAATCTAGTCCCGGGGTCGTGAGGACGACCCCATAGTCGTCGGACATGACGGTGGCGGGCCAATCTAGCCCCGGGGTCGTGGGGACGACCCTATAGACGTCGGACATGTCGGCGGCGGGCCAACCTACTACCGGGGTCGTGGGGACGAACCTATAGTCGTCGGACATGTCGGCGGCTGGGCAACTTTGGCCAGTGGTCGTGGGGACGACCCTATAGTCGTCGGACATGTCGGCGGCAGGCCAACGTATGCCCAGGGTCGTAGGGACGAACCTATAGACGTCGGACATGTCGGCGGCGGGCCAACCTAGTCCCGGGGTCGTGGGGACGACCCTATAGTCGTCGGAAAAGTCGGCGGCGGGCCAATCTAGTCCCGGGGTCGTGGGGACGACCCTATAGACGTCGGACATGTCGGCGGCGGGCCAACCTAGTCCCGGGGTCGTGGGGACGACCCTATAGTCGTCGGACATGTTGGCTGCTGGCCAGCTTTGGCCCGGAGTCGTGGGGACGACCGTATTGTCGTCGGACATGTCGGCGGCTGGGCAACTTTGGCCCGTGGTCGTGGGGACGACCCTATAGTCGTCGGACATGTCGGCGGCAGGGCAACTTTGGCCCGTGGTCGTGGGGACGACCCTATACTCGTCGGACATGTCGGCGACTGGCTGACCTAGTCCCGGGGTCGTGGAGACGACCCTATAGTCGTCGAACAAGACGGCGGCGGGCCAACCTAGTCCCGGGGTCGTGGGGACGACCCTATAGTCGTCGGACATGTCGGCGGCAGGGCAACTTTGGCCAGTGGTCGTGGGGACGACCCTATAGTCGTCGGACATGTCGGCGGCAGGGCAACTTTGGCCAGTGGTCGTGGGGACGACCCTATAGTCGTCGGACATGTCGGCGGCAGGCCAACGTATGCCCAGGGTCGTAGGGACGAACCTATAGACGTCGGACATGTCGGCGGCGGGCCAACCTAGTCCCGGGGTCGTGGGGACGACCCTATAGTCGTCGGAAAAGTCGGCGGCGGGCCAATCTAGTCCCGGGGTCGTGGGGACGACCCTATAGACGTCGGACATGTCGGCGGCGGGCCAACCTAGTCCCGGGGTCGTGGGGACGACCCTATAGTCGTCGGACATATCGGCGGCGGGCCAACCTAGTCCCGGGGTCGTGGGGACGACCCTATAGTCGTCGGACATGTCGGCGGCAGGGCAACTTTGGCCCGTGGTCGTGGGGACGACCCTATAGTCGTCGGACATGTCGGCGGCTGGCCAACCTAGTCCCGGGGTCGTGGAGACAACCCTATAGTGGTCGGACAAGTCGGCGGCGGGCGAACCTAGTCCCGGGGTCGTGGAGACGGCCCTATAGTCGTCGGACATGTCGGCGGCGGGCCAACCTAGTCCCGGGGTCGTGGGGACGACCCTATAGTCGTCGGACATGTCGGCGGCTGCGCAACTTTGGCCAGTGGTCGTGGGGACGACCCTATAGTCGACGGACATGTCGGCGGCTTGCCAACCTAGACCCGGGGTGGTGGGGACGACCCTATAGTCGTCGGACATGTCGGCGGCTGGCCAACCTAGTCCCGTGGTCGTGGGGACGACCCCATAGTCGTAGGACACGTCGGCGGCGGGCCAATCTAGTCCCGGGGTCGTGGGGACGACCCTATAGTCGTCGGACTTGTCGGCGGCTGGCCAACTTTGGCCCGGGGCGTGGGGACGACCCTATAGTCTACGGACATGTCGGCGGCGGGCCAACCTAGTCCCGGGGTCGTGGGGACGACCCTATAGTCGTCGGACATGTCGGCGGCAGGGCAAATTTGGCCCGGGGTCGTGGGGACGACCCTATAGTCGTCGGACATGTCGGCGGCTGGGCAACTTTGGCCAGTGGTCGTGGGGACGACCCTATAGTCGTCGGACAAGTCGGCGGCGGGCCAACCTAGTCCGGGGGTCGTGGGGACGACCGTATAGTCGTCGGACATGACGGTGGCGGGCCAATCTAGTCCCGGGGTCGTGGGGACGACCCTATAGTCGTCGGAAAAGTCGGCGGCGGGCCAACCTAGTCCCGGGGTCGTGGGGACGACCCTATAGTCGTCGGAAAAGTCGGCGGCGGGCCAATCTAGTCCCGGGGTCGTGGGGACGACCCTATAGTCGTCGGACATGTCGGAGCAAGGGCAACTTTGCCCCGTGGTCGTGGGGACGACCCTATAGTCGTCGGACATGACGGTGCCGGGGCAATCTAGCCCCAGTGTCGTGGGGACGACCCTATAGACGTCGGACATGTCGGCGGCGGGCCAATCTAGTCCCGGGGTCGTGGGGTCGACCCTATAGTCGTCGGACTTGTCGGCGGCTGGCCAACTTTGGCCCGGGGCATGGGGACGACCCTATAGTCTACGGACATGTCGGCGGCTGGGCAACTTTGGCCAGTGGTCGTGGGGACGACCCTATAGTCGTCGGACAAGTCGGTGGCGGGCGAACCTAGTCCCGGGGTCGTGGAGACGGCCCTATAGTCGTCGGACATGACGCTGGCGGGCCAATCTAGTCCCGGGGTCGTGGGGACGACCCTATAGTCGTCGGACATATCGGCGGCGGGCCAACCTAGTCCCGGGGTCGTGGGGACGACCCTATAGTCGTCGGACATGTCGGAGCAAGGGCAACTTTGCCCCGTGGTCGTGGGGACGACCCTATACTCGTCGGACATGTCGGCGGCTGGCCAACCTAGTCCCGGGGTCGTGGAGACGACCCTATAGTGGTCGGACAAGTCGGCGGCGGGCCAACCTAGTCCCGTGGTCGGGGGGTCGACCCTATAGTCGTCGGACATGTCGGCGGCGGGCCAACCTAGTCCCGGGGTCGTGGGGACGACCCCATAGTCGTAGGACACGTCGGCGGCGGGCCAATCTAGTCCCGGGGTCGTGGGGACGACCCTATAGTCGTCGGACTTGTCGGCGGCTGGCCAACTTTGGCCCGGGGCGTGGGGACGACCCTATAGTCTACGGACATGTCGGCGGCGGGCCAACCTAGTCCCGGGGTCGTGGGGACGACCCTATAGTCGTCGGACATGTCGGCGGCGGGCCAACCTAGTCCCGGGGTCGTGGGGACGACGCTATAGTCGTCGGACAAGTCGGCGGCGGCCCAACCTAGTCCCGGGGTCGTGGGGACGACCCTATAGTCGTCGGACATGTCGGCGGCTGCGCAACTTTGGCCAGTGGTCGTGGGGACGACCCTATAGTCGTCGGACATGTCGGCGGCTGGGCAACTTTGGCCCGTGGTCGTGGGGACGACCCTATAGTCGTCGGACATGTCGGCGGCAGGGCAACTTTGGCCAGTGGTCGTGGGGACGACCCTATAGTCGTCGGACATGTCGGCGGCAGGCCAACGTATGCCCAGGGTCGTAGGGACGAACCTATAGACGTCGGACATGTCGGCGGCTGGCTGACCTAGTCCCGGGGTCGTGGAGACGACCCTATAGTCGTCGAACAAGTCGGCGGCGGCCCAACCTAGTCCCGGGGTAGTGGGGACGACCCTATAGTCGTCGGAAAAGTCGGCGGCGGGCCAATCTAGTCCCGGGGTCGTGGGGACGACCCTATAGACGTCGGACATGTCGGCGGCGGGCCAACCTAGTCCCGGGGTCGTGGGGACGACCCTATAGTCGTCGGACAAGTCGGCGGCAGGGCAACTTTGGCCAGTGGTCGTGGGGACGACCCTATAGTCGTCGGACAAGTCGGCGGCGGGCCAACCTAGTGACGGGGTCGTGGAGACGGCCGTATAGTCGTCGGACATGACGGTGGCGGGCCAACCTACTCCCGGGGTCGTGGGGACGACCCTATAGTCGTCGGAAAAGTCGGCGGCGGGCCAATCTAGTCCCGGGGTCGTGGGGACGACCCTGTAGTCGTCGGACATGTCGGCGGCTGGGCAACTTTGGCCAGTGGTCGTGGGGACGACCCTATAGTCGTCGGACAAGTCGGCGGCGGGCCAACCTAGTGACGGGGTCGTGGAGACGGCCGTATAGTCGTCGGACATGACGGTGGCGGGCCAATCGAGTCCCGGGGTCGTGGGGACGACCCTATAGTCGTCGGACATGTCCGCGGCTGGGCAACTTTGGCCAGTGGTCGTGGGGACGACCCTATAGTCGTCGGACATGTCGGCGGCTGGGCAACTTTGGCCAGTGGTCGTGGGGACGACCCTATAGTCGTCGGACAAGTCGGCGGCGGGCGAACCTAGTCCCGGGGTCGTGGAGACGGCCCTATAGTCGTCGGACATGACGCTGGCGGGCCAATCAAGTCCCGGGGTCGTGGGGACGACCCTATAGTTGTCGGACATGTCGGCGGCGGGCCAACCTAGTCCCGGGGTCGTGGGGACGACCCCATAGTCGTAGGACACGTCGGCGGCGGGCCAATCTAGTCCCGGGGTCGTGGGGACGACCCTATAGTCGTCGGACTTGTCGGCGGCTGGCCAACTTTGGCCCGGGGCGTGGGGACGACCCTATAGTCTACGGACATGTCGGCGGCGGGCCAACCTAGTCCCGGGGTCGTGGGGACGACCCTATAGTCGTCGGACAAGTCGGCGGCGGGCCAACCTAGTCCCGGGGTGGTGGGGACGACCCTATAGTCGTCGGACATGTCGGCGGCTGGCCAACCTAGTCCCGTGGTCGTGGGGACGACCCCATAGTCGTAGGACACGTCGGCGGCGGGCCAATCTAGTCCCGGGGTCGTGGGGACGACCCTATAGTCGTCGGACTTGTCGGCGGCTGGCCAACTTTGGCCCGGGGCGTGGGGACGACCCTATAGTCTACGGACATGTCGGCGGCTGGGCAACTTTGGCCAGTGGTCGTGGGGACGACCCTATAGTCTACGGACATGTCGGCGGCGGGCCAACCTAGTCCCGGGGTCGTGGGGACGACCCTATAGTCGTCGGACAAGTCGGCGGCCGGCCAACCTACTCCCGGGGTCGTGGGGACGACCCTATAGTCGTCGGAAAAGTCGGCGGCGGGCCAATCTAGTCCCGGGGTCGTGGGGACGACCCTATAGTCGTCGGACATGTCGGAGCAAGGGCAACTTTGCCCCGTGGTCGTGGGGACGACCCTATAGTCGTCGGACATGACGGTGCCGGGGCAATCTAGCCCCAGTGTCGTGGGGACGACCCTATAGACGTCGGACATGTCGGCGGCGGGCCAATCTAGTCCCGGGGTCGTGGGGTCGACCCTATAGTCGTCGGACTTGTCGGCGGCTGGCCAACTTTGGCCCGGGGCATGGGGACGACCCTATAGTCTACGGACATGTCGGCGGCTGGGCAACTTTGGCCAGTGGTCGTGGGGACGACCCTATAGTCGTCGGACAACTAGGTGGCGGGCGAACCTAGTCCCGGGGTCGTGGAGGCGGCCCTATAGTCGTCGGACATGACGCTGGCGGGCCAATCTAGTCCCGGGGTCGTGGGGACGACCCTATAGTCGTCGGACATATCGGCGGCGGGCCAACCTAGTCCCGGGGTCGTGGGGACGACCCTATAGTCGTCGGACATGTCGGCGGCAGGGCAACTTTGGCCCGTGGTCGTGGGGACGACCCTATAGTCGTCGGACATGTCGGCGGCTGGCCAACCTAGTCCCGGGGTCGTGGAGACAACCCTATAGTGGTCGGACAAGTCGGCGGCGGGCGAACCTAGTCCCGGGGTCGTGGAGACGGCCCTATAGTCGTCGGACATGTCGGCGGCGGGCCAACCTAGTCCCGGGGTCGTGGGGACGACCCTATAGTCGTCGGACATGTCGGCGGCTGCGCAACTTTGGCCAGTGGTCGTGGGGACGACCCTATAGTCGACGGACATGTCGGCGGCTTGCCAACCTAGACCCGGGGTGGTGGGGACGACCCTATAGTCGTCGGACATGTCGGCGGCTGGCCAACCTAGTCCCGTGGTCGTGGGGACGACCCCATAGTCGTAGGACACGTCGGCGGCGGGCCAATCTAGTCCCGGGGTCGTGGGGACGACCCTATAGTCGTCGGACTTGTCGGCGGCTGGCCAACTTTGGCCCGGGGCGTGGGGACGACCCTATAGTCTACGGACATGTCGGCGGCGGGCCAACCTAGTCCCGGGGTCGTGGGGACGACCCTATAGTCGTCGGACATGTCGGCGGCAGGGCAAATTTGGCCCGGGGTCGTGGGGACGACCCTATAGTCGTCGGACATGTCGGCGGCTGGGCAACTTTGGCCAGTGGTCGTGGGGACGACCCTATAGTCGTCGGACAAGTCGGCGGCGGGCCAACCTAGTCCGGGGGTCGTGGGGACGACCGTATAGTCGTCGGACATGACGGTGGCGGGCCAATCTAGTCCCGGGGTCGTGGGGACGACCCTATAGTCGTCGGAAAAGTCGGCGGCGGGCCAACCTAGTCCCGGGGTCGTGGGGACGACCCTATAGTCGTCGGACATGTCGGCGGCTAGGCAACTTTGGCCAGTGGTCGTGGGGACGACCCTATAGTCGTCGGACCTGACGGTGCTGGGGCAATCTAGCCCCGGGGTCGTGGGGACGACCCTATAGACGTCGGACATGTCGGCGGCGGGCCAATCTGGTCCCGGGGTCGTGGGGACGACCCTATAGTCGTCGGACTTGTCGGCGGCTGGCCAACTTTGGCCCGGGGCGTGGGGACGACCCTATAGTCTACGGACATGTCGGCGGCTGGGCAACTTTGGCCAGTGGTCGTGGGGACGACCCTATAGTCTACGGACATGTCGGCGGCGGGCCAACCTAGTCCCGGGGTCGTGGGGACGACCCTATAGTCGTCGGACATGTCGGCGGCGGGCCAACCTAGTCCCGGGGTCGTGGGGACGACCCTATAGTCGTCGGACATGTCGGCGGCTGGGCAACTTTGGCCAGTGTTCGTGGGGACGACCCTATAGTCGTCGGACAAGTCGGCGGCGGGCCAACCTTGTCCCTGGGTCGTGGGGACGACCGTATAGTCGTCGGACATGACGGTGGCGGGCCAATCTAGTCCCGGGGTCGTGGGGACGACCCTATAGTCGTCGGAAAAGTCGGCGGCGGGCCAATCTAGTCCCGGGGTCGTGGGGACGACCCTATAGACGTCGGACATGTCGGCGGCGGGCCAACCTAGTCCCGGGGTCGTGGGGACGACCCTATAGTCGTCGGACATGTCGGCGGCTGCGCAACTTTGGCTCATGGTCGTTGGGACGAACCTATAGTCGTCGGACATGACGGTGCCGGGCCAATCTAGTCCCGGGGTCGTGAGGACGACCCCATAGTCGTCGGACATGACGGTGGCGGGCCAATCTAGCCCCGGGGTCGTGGGGACGACCCTATAGACGTCGGACATGTCGGCGGCGGGCCAACCTACTACCGGGGTCGTGGGGACGAACCTATAGTCGTCGGACATGTCGGCGGCTGGGCAACTTTGGCCAGTGGTCGTGGGGACGACCCTATAGTCGTCGGACATGTCGGCGGCAGGCCAACGTATGCCCAGGGTCGTAGGGACGAACCTATAGACGTCGGACATGTCGGCGGCGGGCCAACCTAGTCCCGGGGTCGTGGGGACGACCCTATAGTCGTCGGAAAAGTCGGCGGCGGGCCAATCTAGTCCCGGGGTCGTGGGGACGACCCTATAGACGTCGGACATGTCGGCGGCGGGCCAACCTAGTCCCGGGGTCGTGGGGACGACCCTATAGTCGTCGGACATGTTGGCTGCTGGCCAGCTTTGGCCCGGAGTCGTGGGGACGACCGTATTGTCGTCGGACATGTCGGCGGCTGGGCAACTTTGGCCCGTGGTCGTGGGGACGACCCTATAGTCGTCGGACATGTCGGCGGCAGGGCAACTTTGGCCCGTGGTCGTGGGGACGACCCTATACTCGTCGGACATGTCGGCGACTGGCTGACCTAGTCCCGGGGTCGTGGAGACGACCCTATAGTCGTCGAACAAGACGGCGGCGGGCCAACCTAGTCCCGGGGTCGTGGGGACGACCCTATAGTCGTCGGACATGTCGGCGGCAGGGCAACTTTGGCCAGTGGTCGTGGGGACGACCCTATAGTCGTCGGACATGTCGGCGGCAGGGCAACTTTGGCCAGTGGTCGTGGGGACGACCCTATAGTCGTCGGACATGTCGGCGGCAGGCCAACGTATGCCCAGGGTCGTAGGGACGAACCTATAGACGTCGGACATGTCGGCGGCGGGCCAACCTAGTCCCGGGGTCGTGGGGACGACCCTATAGTCGTCGGAAAAGTCGGCGGCGGGCCAATCTAGTCCCGGGGTCGTGGGGACGACCCTATAGACGTCGGACATGTCGGCGGCGGGCCAACCTAGTCCCGGGGTCGTGGGGACGACCCTATAGTCGTCGGACATATCGGCGGCGGGCCAACCTAGTCCCGGGGTCGTGGGGACGACCCTATAGTCGTCGGACATGTCGGCGGCAGGGCAACTTTGGCCCGTGGTCGTGGGGACGACCCTATAGTCGTCGGACATGTCGGCGGCTGGCCAACCTAGTCCCGGGGTCGTGGAGACAACCCTATAGTGGTCGGACAAGTCGGCGGCGGGCGAACCTAGTCCCGGGGTCGTGGAGACGGCCCTATAGTCGTCGGACATGTCGGCGGCGGGCCAACCTAGTCCCGGGGTCGTGGGGACGACCCTATAGTCGTCGGACATGTCGGCGGCTGCGCAACTTTGGCCAGTGGTCGTGGGGACGACCCTATAGTCGACGGACATGTCGGCGGCTTGCCAACCTAGACCCGGGGTGGTGGGGACGACCCTATAGTCGTCGGACATGTCGGCGGCTGGCCAACCTAGTCCCGTGGTCGTGGGGACGACCCCATAGTCGTAGGACACGTCGGCGGCGGGCCAATCTAGTCCCGGGGTCGTGGGGACGACCCTATAGTCGTCGGACTTGTCGGCGGCTGGCCAACTTTGGCCCGGGGCGTGGGGACGACCCTATAGTCTACGGACATGTCGGCGGCGGGCCAACCTAGTCCCGGGGTCGTGGGGACGACCCTATAGTCGTCGGACATGTCGGCGGCAGGGCAAATTTGGCCCGGGGTCGTGGGGACGACCCTATAGTCGTCGGACATGTCGGCGGCTGGGCAACTTTGGCCAGTGGTCGTGGGGACGACCCTATAGTCGTCGGACAAGTCGGCGGCGGGCCAACCTAGTCCGGGGGTCGTGGGGACGACCGTATAGTCGTCGGACATGACGGTGGCGGGCCAATCTAGTCCCGGGGTCGTGGGGACGACCCTATAGTCGTCGGAAAAGTCGGCGGCGGGCCAACCTAGTCCCGGGGTCGTGGGGACGACCCTATAGTCGTCGGACATGTCGGCGGCTAGGCAACTTTGGCCAGTGGTCGTGGGGACGACCCTATAGTCGTCGGACCTGACGGTGCTGGGGCAATCTAGCCCCGGGGTCGTGGGGACGACCCTATAGACGTCGGACATGTCGGCGGCGGGCCAATCTGGTCCCGGGGTCGTGGGGACGACCCTATAGTCGTCGGACTTGTCGGCGGCTGGCCAACTTTGGCCCGGGGCGTGGGGACGACCCTATAGTCTACGGACATGTCGGCGGCTGGGCAACTTTGGCCAGTGGTCGTGGGGACGACCCTATAGTCTACGGACATGTCGGCGGCGGGCCAACCTAGTCCCGGGGTCGTGGGGACGACCCTATAGTCGTCGGACAAGTCGGCGGCCGGCCAACCTACTCCCGGGGTCGTGGGGACGACCCTATAGTCGTCGGAAAAGTCGGCGGCGGGCCAATCTAGTCCCGGGGTCGTGGGGACGACCCTATAGTCGTCGGACATGTCGGAGCAAGGGCAACTTTGCCCCGTGGTCGTGGGGACGACCCTATAGTCGTCGGACATGACGGTGCCGGGGCAATCTAGCCCCAGTGTCGTGGGGACGACCCTATAGACGTCGGACATGTCGGCGGCGGGCCAATCTAGTCCCGGGGTCGTGGGGACGACCCTATAGTCGTCGGACAAGTCGGCGGCGGGCCAACCTAGTCCGGGGGTCGTGGGGACGACCGTATAGTCGTCGGACATGACGGTGGCGGGCCAATCTAGTCCCGGGGTCGTGGGGACGACCCTATAGTCGTCGGAAAAGTCGGCGGCGGGCCAACCTAGTCCCGGGGTCGTGGGGACGACCCTATAGTCGTCGGACATGACGGTGCCGGGGCAATCTAGCCCCGGGGTCGTGGGGACGACCCTATAGACGTCGGACATGTCGGCGGCGGGCCAACCTAGTCCCGGGGTCGTGAGGACGACCCCATAGTCGTCGGACATGACGGTGGCGGGCCAATCTAGCCCCGGGGTCGTGGGGACGACCCTATAGACGTCGGACATGTCGGCGGCGGGCCAACCTACTCCCGGGGTCGTGGGGACGACCCTATACTCGTCGGACATGTCGGCGGCTGGCCAACCTAGTCCCGGGGGCGTGGAGACGACCCTATAGTCGTCGGACAAGTCGGCGGCGGGCCAACCTAGTCCCGGGGTCGTGGGGACGACCCTATAGTCGTCGGACATGACGGTGCCGGGGCAATCTAGCCCCGGGGTCGTGGGGACGACCCTATAGACGTCGGACATGACGGCGGCGGGCCAACCTAGTCCCGGGGTCGTGGGGACGACCCTATAGTCGTCGGACATGTCGGAGCAAGGGCAACTTTGCCCCGTGGTCGTGGGGACGACCCTATACTCGTCGGACATGTCGGCGGCTGGCCAACCTAGTCCCGGGGTCGTGGAGACGACCCTATAGTGGTCGGACAAGTCGGCGGCGGGCCAACCTAGTCCCGTGGTCGGGGGGTCGACCCTATAGTCGTCGGACAAGTCGGCGGCCGGCCAACCTACTCCCGGGGTCGTGGGGACGACCCTATAGTCGTCGGAAAAGTCGGCGGCGGGCCAATCTAGTCCCGGGGTCGTGGGGACGACCCTATAGTCGTCGGACATGTCGGAGCAAGGGCAACTTTGCCCCGTGGTCGTGGGGACGACCCTATAGTCGTCGGACATGACGGTGCCGGGGCAATCTAGCCCCAGTGTCGTGGGGACGACCCTATAGACGTCGGACATGTCGGCGGCGGGCCAATCTAGTCCCGGGGTCGTGGGGTCGACCCTATAGTCGTCGGACTTGTCGGCGGCTGGCCAACTTTGGCCCGGGGCATGGGGACGACCCTATAGTCTACGGACATGTCGGCGGCTGGGCAACTTTGGCCAGTGGTCGTGGGGACGACCCTATAGTCGTCGGACAAGTCGGTGGCGGGCGAACCTAGTCCCGGGGTCGTGGAGACGGCCCTATAGTCGTCGGACATGACGCTGGCGGGCCAATCTAGTCCCGGGGTCGTGGGGACGACCCTATAGTCGTCGGACATATCGGCGGCGGGCCAACCTAGTCCCGGGGTCGTGGGGACGACCCTATAGTCGTCGGACATGTCGGCGGCAGGGCAACTTTGGCCCGTGGTCGTGGGGACGACCCTATAGTCGTCGGACATGTCGGCGGCTGGCCAACCTAGTCCCGGGGTCGTGGAGACAACCCTATAGTGGTCGGACAAGTCGGCGGCGGGCGAACCTAGTCCCGGGGTCGTGGAGACGGCCCTATAGTCGTCGGACATGTCGGCGGCGGGCCAACCTAGTCCCGGGGTCGTGGGGACGACCCTATAGTCGTCGGACATGTCGGCGGCTGCGCAACTTTGGCCAGTGGTCGTGGGGACGACCCTATAGTCGACGGACATGTCGGCGGCTTGCCAACCTAGACCCGGGGTGGTGGGGACGACCCTATAGTCGTCGGACATGTCGGCGGCTGGCCAACCTAGTCCCGTGGTCGTGGGGACGACCCCATAGTCGTAGGACACGTCGGCGGCGGGCCAATCTAGTCCCGGGGTCGTGGGGACGACCCTATAGTCGTCGGACTTGTCGGCGGCTGGCCAACTTTGGCCCGGGGCGTGGGGACGACCCTATAGTCTACGGACATGTCGGCGGCGGGCCAACCTAGTCCCGGGGTCGTGGGGACGACCCTATAGTCGTCGGACATGTCGGCGGCAGGGCAAATTTGGCCCGGGGTCGTGGGGACGACCCTATAGTCGTCGGACATGTCGGCGGCTGGGCAACTTTGGCCAGTGGTCGTGGGGACGACCCTATAGTCGTCGGACAAGTCGGCGGCGGGCCAACCTAGTCCGGGGGTCGTGGGGACGACCGTATAGTCGTCGGACGTGACGGTGGCGGGCCAATCTAGTCCCGGGGTCGTGGGGACGACCCTATAGTCGTCGGAAAAGTCGGCGGCGGGCCAACCTAGTCCCGGGGTCGTGGGGACGACCCTATAGTCGTCGGACATGTCGGCGGCTAGGCAACTTTGGCCAGTGGTCGTGGGGACGACCCTATAGTCGTCGGACCTGACGGTGCTGGGGCAATCTAGCCCCGGGGTCGTGGGGACGACCCTATAGACGTCGGACATGTCGGCGGCGGGCCAATCTGGTCCCGGGGTCGTGGGGACGACCCTATAGTCGTCGGACTTGTCGGCGGCTGGCCAACTTTGGCCCGGGGCGTGGGGACGACCCTATAGTCTACGGACATGTCGGCGGCTGGGCAACTTTGGCCAGTGGTCGTGGGGACGACCCTATAGTCTACGGACATGTCGGCGGCGGGCCAACCTAGTCCCGGGGTCGTGGGGACGACCCTATAGTCGTCGGACATGTCGGCGGCGGGCCAACCTAGTCCCGGGGTCGTGGGGACGACCCTATAGTCGTCGGACATGTCGGCGGCTGGGCAACTTTGGCCAGTGTTCGTGGGGACGACCCTATAGTCGTCGGACAAGTCGGCGGCGGGCCAACCTTGTCCCTGGGTCGTGGGGACGACCGTATAGTCGTCGGACATGACGGTGGCGGGCCAATCTTGTCCCGGGGTCGTGGGGACGACCCTATAGTCGTCGGAAAAGTCGGCGGCGGGCCAATCTAGTCCCGGGGTCGTGGGGACGACCCTATAGACGTCGGACATGTCGGCGGCGGGCCAACCTAGTCCCGGGGTCGTGGGGACGACCCTATAGTCGTCGGACATGTCGGCGGCTGCGCAACTTTGGCTCATGGTCGTTGGGACGAACCTATAGTCGTCGGACATGACGGTGCCGGGCCAATCTAGTCCCGGGGTCGTGAGGACGACCCCATAGTCGTCGGACATGACGGTGGCGGGCCAATCTAGCCCCGGGGTCGTGGGGACGACCCTATAGACGTCGGACATGTCGGCGGCGGGCCAACCTACTACCGGGGTCGTGGGGACGAACCTATAGTCGTCGGACATGTCGGCGGCTGGGCAACTTTGGCCAGTGGTCGTGGGGACGACCCTATAGTCGTCGGACATGTCGGCGGCAGGCCAACGTATGCCCAGGGTCGTAGGGACGAACCTATAGACGTCGGACATGTCGGCGGCGGGCCAACCTAGTCCCGGGGTCGTGGGGACGACCCTATAGTCGTCGGAAAAGTCGGCGGCGGGCCAATCTAGTCCCGGGGTCGTGGGGACGACCCTATAGACGTCGGACATGTCGGCGGCGGGCCAACCTAGTCCCGGGGTCGTGGGGACGACACTATAGTCGTCGGACATGTTGGCTGCTGGCCAGCTTTGGCCCGGAGTCGTGGGGACGACCGTATTGTCGTCGGACATGTCGGCGGCTGGGCAACTTTGGCCCGTGGTCGTGGGGACGACCCTATAGTCGTCGGACATGTCGGCGGCAGGGCAACTTTGGCCCGTGGTCGTGGGGACGACCCTATACTCGTCGGACATGTCGGCGACTGGCTGACCTAGTCCCGGGGTCGTGGAGACGACCCTATATTCGTCGAACAAGACGGCGGCGGGCCAACCTAGTCCCGGGGTCGTGGGGACGACCCTATAGTCGTCGGACATGTCGGCGGCAGGGCAACTTTGGCCAGTGGTCGTGGGGACGACCCTATAGTCGTCGGACATGTCGGCGGCAGGGCAACTTTGGCCAGTGGTCGTGGGGACGACCCTATAGTCGTCGGACATGTCGGCGGCAGGCCAACGTATGCCCAGGGTCGTAGGGACGAACCTATAGACGTCGGACATGTCGGCGGCGGGCCAACCTAGTCCCGGGGTCGTGGGGACGACCCTATAGACGTCGGACATGTCGGCGGCGGGCCAACCTAGTCCCGGGGACGTGGGGACGACCCTATAGTCGTCGGACATGTCGGCGGCAGGGCAACTTTGGCCCGTGGTCGTGGGGACGACCCTATAGTCGTCGGACATGACGATGCCGGGGCAATCTAGCCCCGGGGTCGTGGGGACGACCCTATAGACGTCGGACTTGTCGGCGGCGGGCCAACATATTCCCGGGGTCGTGGGGACGACCCTATACTCGTCGGACATGTCGGCGGCTGGCCAACCTAGTCCCGGGGGCGTGGAGACGACCCTATAGTCGTCGGACAAGTCGGCGGCGGGCCAACCTAGTCCCGGGGTCGTGGGGACGACCCTATAGTCGTCGGACATGACGGTGCCGGGGCAATCTAGCCCCGGGGTCGTGGGGACGACCCTATAGACGTCGGACATGTCGGCGGCGGGCCAACCTAGTCCCGGGGTCGTGAGGACGACCCCATAGTCGTCGGACATGACGGTGGCGGGCCAATCTAGCCCCGGGGTCGTGGGGACGACCCTATAGACGTCGGACATGTCGGCGGCGGGCCAACCTACTCCCGGGGTCGTGGGGACGACCCTATAGTCGTCGGACATGTCGGCGGCAGGGCAAATTTGGCCCGGGGTCGTGGGGACGACCCTATAGTCGTCGGACATGTCGGCGGCTGGGCAACTTTGGCCAGTGGTCGTGGGGACGACCCTATAGTCGTCGGACAAGTCGGCGGCGGGCCAACCTAGTCCGGGGGTCGTGGGGACGACCGTATAGTCGTCGGACGTGACGGTGGCGGGCCAATCTAGTCCCGGGGTCGTGGGGACGACCCTATAGTCGTCGGAAAAGTCGGCGGCGGGCCAACCTAGTCCCGGGGTCGTGGGGACGACCCTATAGTCGTCGGACATGTCGGCGGCTAGGCAACTTTGGCCAGTGGTCGTGGGGACGACCCTATAGTCGTCGGACCTGACGGTGCTGGGGCAATCTAGCCCCGGGGTCGTGGGGACGACCCTATAGACGTCGGACATGTCGGCGGCGGGCCAATCTGGTCCCGGGGTCGTGGGGACGACCCTATAGTCGTCGGACTTGTCGGCGGCTGGCCAACTTTGGCCCGGGGCGTGGGGACGACCCTATAGTCTACGGACATGTCGGCGGCTGGGCAACTTTGGCCAGTGGTCGTGGGGACGACCCTATAGTCTACGGACATGTCGGCGGCGGGCCAACCTAGTCCCGGGGTCGTGGGGACGACCCTATAGTCGTCGGACATGTCGGCGGCGGGCCAACCTAGTCCCGGGGTCGTGGGGACGACCCTATAGTCGTCGGACATGTCGGCGGCTGGGCAACTTTGGCCAGTGTTCGTGGGGACGACCCTATAGTCGTCGGACAAGTCGGCGGCGGGCCAACCTTGTCCCTGGGTCGTGGGGACGACCGTATAGTCGTCGGACATGACGGTGGCGGGCCAATCTAGTCCCGGGGTCGTGGGGACGACCCTATAGTCGTCGGAAAAGTCGGCGGCGGGCCAATCTAGTCCCGGGGTCGTGGGGACGACCCTATAGACGTCGGACATGTCGGCGGCGGGCCAACCTAGTCCCGGGGTCGTGGGGACGACCCTATAGTCGTCGGACATGTCGGCGGCTGCGCAACTTTGGCTCATGGTCGTTGGGACGAACCTATAGTCGTCGGACATGACGGTGCCGGGCCAATCTAGTCCCGGGGTCGTGAGGACGACCCCATAGTCGTCGGACATGACGGTGGCGGGCCAATCTAGCCCCGGGGTCGTGGGGACGACCCTATAGACGTCGGACATGTCGGCGGCGGGCCAACCTACTACCGGGGTCGTGGGGACGAACCTATAGTCGTCGGACATGTCGGCGGCTGGGCAACTTTGGCCAGTGGTCGTGGGGACGACCCTATAGTCGTCGGACATGTCGGCGGCAGGCCAACGTATGCCCAGGGTCGTAGGGACGAACCTATAGACGTCGGACATGTCGGCGGCGGGCCAACCTAGTCCCGGGGTCGTGGGGACGACCCTATAGTCGTCGGAAAAGTCGGCGGCGGGCCAATCTAGTCCCGGGGTCGTGGGGACGACCCTATAGACGTCGGACATGTCGGCGGCGGGCCAACCTAGTCCCGGGGTCGTGGGGACGACCCTATAGTCGTCGGACATGTTGGCTGCTGGCCAGCTTTGGCCCGGAGTCGTGGGGACGACCGTATTGTCGTCGGACATGTCGGCGGCTGGGCAACTTTGGCCCGTGGTCGTGGGGACGACCCTATAGTCGTCGGACATGTCGGCGGCAGGGCAACTTTGGCCCGTGGTCGTGGGGACGACCCTATACTCGTCGGACATGTCGGCGACTGGCTGACCTAGTCCCGGGGTCGTGGAGACGACCCTATAGTCGTCGAACAAGACGGCGGCGGGCCAACCTAGTCCCGGGGTCGTGGGGACGACCCTATAGTCGTCGGACATGTCGGCGGCAGGGCAACTTTGGCCAGTGGTCGTGGGGACGACCCTATAGTCGTCGGACATGTCGGCGGCAGGGCAACTTTGGCCAGTGGTCGTGGGGACGACCCTATAGTCGTCGGACATGTCGGCGGCAGGCCAACGTATGCCCAGGGTCGTAGGGACGAACCTATAGACGTCGGACATGTCGGCGGCGGGCCAACCTAGTCCCGGGGTCGTGGGGACGACCCTATAGACGTCGGACATGTCGGCGGCGGGCCAACCTAGTCCCGGGGACGTGGGGACGACCCTATAGTCGTCGGACATGTCGGCGGCAGGGCAACTTTGGCCCGTGGTCGTGGGGACGACCCTATAGTCGTCGGACATGACGATGCCGGGGCAATCTAGCCCCGGGGTCGTGGGGACGACCCTATAGACGTCGGACTTGTCGGCGGCGGGCCAACATATTCCCGGGGTCGTGGGGACGACCCTATACTCGTCGGACATGTCGGCGGCTGGCCAACCTAGTCCCGGGGGCGTGGAGACGACCCTATAGTCGTCGGACAAGTCGGCGGCGGGCCAACCTAGTCCCGGGGTCGTGGGGACGACCCTATAGTCGTCGGACATGACGGTGCCGGGGCAATCTAGCCCCGGGGTCGTGGGGACGACCCTATAGACGTCGGACATGTCGGCGGCGGGCCAACCTAGTCCCGGGGTCGTGAGGACGACCCCATAGTCGTCGGACATGACGGTGGCGGGCCAATCTAGCCCCGGGGTCGTGGGGACGACCCTATAGACGTCGGACATGTCGGCGGCGGGCCAACCTACTCCCGGGGTCGTGGGGACGACCCTATAGTCGTCGGACATGTCGGCGGCTGGGCAACTTTGGCCAGTGGTCGTGGGGACGACCCTATAGTCGTCGGACATGACGGTGCCGGGGAAATCTAGCCCCAGGGTGGTGGGGACGACCCTATAGACGTCGGACATGTCGGCGGCGGGCCAATCTAGTCCCGGGGTCGTTGGGACGACCCTATAGTCGTCGGACTTGTCGGCGGCTGGCCAACTTTGGCCCGGGGCGTGGGGACGACCCTATAGTCTACGGACATGTCGGCGGCTGGGCAACTTTGGCCAGTGGTCGTGGGGACGACCCTATAGTCGTCGGACAAGTCGGCGGCGGGCGAACCTAGTCCCGGGGTCGTGGAGACGGCCCTATAGTCGTCGGACATGACGCTGGCGGGCCAATCTAGTCCCGGGGTCGTGGGGACGACCCAATAGTTGTCGGATATGTCGGCGGCTGGCCAACTTTGGCCCGGGGCGTGGAGACGACCCTATAGTCGTCGGACATGACGGTGCCGGGGCAATCTAGCCCCGGGGTCGTGGGGACGACCCTATAGACGTCGGACATGTCGGCGGCGGGCCAATCTAGTCCCGGTGTCGTGGGGACGACCCTATAGTCGTCGGACTTGTCGGCGGCTGGCCAACTTTGGCTCGGGGCGTGGGGACGACCCTATAGTCTACGGACATGTCGGCGGCGGGCCACCCTAGTCCCGGGGTCGCGGGGACGACCCTATAGTCGTCGGACATGTCGGCGGCAGGGCAACTTTGGCCCGTGGTCGTGGGGAGGACCCTATAGTCGTCGGACATGTCGGCGGCTGGCCAACCTAGTCCCGGGGTCGTGGAGACAACCCTATAGTCGTCGGACAAGTCGGCGGCGGGCGAACCTAGTCCCGGGGTCGTGGAGACGGCCCTATAGTCGTCGGACATGTCGGCGGCGGGCCAACCTAGTCCCGGGGTCGTGGGGACGACCCTATAGTCGTCGGACATGTCGGCGGCTGCGCAACTTTGGCCAGTGATCGTGGGGACGACCCTATAGTCGACGGACATGTCGGCGGCTTGCCAACCTAGACCCGGGGTGGTGGGGACGACCCTATAGTCGTCGGACATGTCGGCGGCTGGCCAACCTAGTCCCGTGGTCGTGGGGACGACCCCATAGTCGTAGGACACGTCGGCGGCGGGCCAATCTAGTCCCAGGGTCGTGGGGACGACCCTATAGTCGTCGGACTTGTCGGCGGCTGGCCAACTTTGGCCCGGGGCGTGGGGACGACCCTATAGTCTACGGACATGTCGGCGGCGGGCCAACCTAGTCCCGGGGTGGTGGGGACGACCCTATAGTCGTCGGACATGTCGGCGGCAGGGCAACTTTGGCCCGTGGTCGTGGGGACGACCCTATACTCGTCGGACATGTCGGCGGCTGGCCAACCTAGTCCCGGGGTCGTGGAGACGCCCCTATAGTCGTCGGACAAGTCGGCGGCGGGCCAACCTAGTCCCGTGGTCGTGGGGACGACCGTATAATCGTCGGACATGTCGGCGGCTGCGCAACTTTGGCCAGTGGTCGTGGGGACGACCCTATAGTCGTCCGACATGTCGGCGGCAGGGCAACTTTGGCCCATGGTCGTGGGGACGACCCTATAGTCGTCGGACATGTCGGCGGCTGGCCAACCTAGTCCCGGGGTCGTGGGGACGACCCTATAGTCGTCGGACATGTCGGCGGCGGGCCAACCTAGTCCCGGGGTCGTGGGGACGACCCTATAGTCGTCGGACTTGTCGGCGGCTGCGCAACATTGGCCAGTGGTCGTGGGGACGACCCTATAGTGGTCGGACATGTCGGCGGCAGGGCAACTTTGGCCCATGGTCGTGGGGACGACCCTATAGTCGTCGGACATATCGGCGGCGGGCCAACCTAGTCCCGGGGTCGTGGGGACGACCCTGTAGTCGTCGGACATGTCGGCGGCTGGCCAACTTTGGACCGGGGCGTGGGGACGACCCTATAGTCGTCGGACATGTCGGCGGCGGGCCAACCTAGTCCCGGGGTCGTGGGGACCACCCTATAGTCGTCGGACATGTCAGCGGCAGGGCAACTTTGGCCCGTGGTCGTGGGGACGACCCTATACTCGTCGGACATGTCGGCGGCTGGCCAACCTAGTCCCGGGGTCGTGGAGACGACCCTATAGTCGTCGGACAAGTCGGCGGCGGGCGAACCTAGTCCCGGGGTCGTGGAGACGGCCCTATAGTCGTCGGACATGTCGGCGGCGGGCCAACCTAGTCCCGGGGTCGTGGGGACGACCCTATAGTCGTCGGACATGTCGGCGGCTGCGCAACTTTGGCCAGTGGTCGTGGGGACGACCCTATAGTCGTCCGACATGTCGGCGGCAGGGCAACTTTGGCCCACGGTCGTGGGGACGACCCAATAGTCGTCGGACATGTCGGCGGCTGGCCAACCTAGTCCCGGGGTGGTGGGGACGACCCTATAGTCGTCGGACATGTCGGCGGCAGGGCAACTTTGGCCCGTGGTCGTGGGGACGACCCTATACTCGTCGGACATGTCGGCGGCTGGCCAACCTAGTCCCGGGGTCGTGGAGACGACCCTATAGTCGTCGGACAAGTCGGCGGCGGGCCAACCTAGTCCCGTGGTCGTGGGGACGACCGTATAATCGTCGGACATGTCGGCGGCTGGCCAACCTAGTCCCGGGGTCGTGGGGTCGACCCTATAGTCGTCGGACAAGTCGGCGGCGGGCCAACCGACTCCCGGAGTCGTGGGGACGACCCTATAGTCGTCGGAAAGGCGGCGGCGGGCCAATCTAGTCCCGGGGTCGTGGGGACGACCCTATAGACGTCGGACATGTCGGCGGCGGGCCAACCTAGTCCCGGGGTCGTGGGGACGACCCTATAGTCGTCGGACATGTCGGCGGCGGGCCAACCTACTCCCGGAGTCGTGGGGACGACCCTATAGTCGTCGGAAAGGCGGCGGCGGGCCAATCTAGTCCCGGGGTCGTGGGGACGACCCTATAGACGTCGGACATGTCGGCGGCGGGCCAACCTAGTCCCGGGGTCGTGGGGACGACCCTATAGTCGTCGGACATGTCGGCGGCTGCGCAACTTTGGCCAGTGGTCGTGGGGACGACCCTATAGTCGTCGGACATGTCGGCGGCAGGGCAACTTTGGCCCATGGTCGTGGGGACGACCCTATAGTCGTCGGACATGTCGGCGGCTGGCCAACCTAGTCCCGGGGTCGTGGGGACGACCCTATAGTCGTCGGACATGTCGGCGGCGGGCCAACCTAGTCCCGGGGTCGTGGGGACGACCCTATAGTCGTCGGACTTGTCGGCGGCTGCGCAACTTTGGCCAGTGGTCGTGGGGACGACCCTATAGTCGTCGGACATGTCGGCGGCAGGGCAACTTTGGCCCATGGTCGTGGGGACGACCCTATAGTCGTCGGACATATCGGCGGCGGGCCAACCTAGTCCCGGGGTCGTGGGGACGACCCTGTAGTCGTCGGACATGTCGGCGGCTGGCCAACTTTGGACCGGGGCGTGGGGACGACCCTATAGTCGTCGGACATGTCGGCGGCGGGCCAACCTAGTCCCGGGGTCGTGGGGACGACCCTATATTCGTCGGACATGTCGGCGGCAGGGCAACTTTGGCCCGTGGTCGTGGGGACGACCCTATACTCGTCGGACATGTCGGCGGCTGGCCAACCTATTCCCGGGGTCGTGGAGACGACCCTATAGTCGTCGGACAAGTCGGCGGCGGGCGAACCTAGTCCCGGGGTCGTGGAGACGGCCCTATAGTCGTCGGACATGTCGGCGGCGGGCCAACCTAGTCCCGGGGTCGTGGGGACGACCCTATAGTCGTCGGACATGTCGGCGGCTGCGCAACTTTGGCCAGTGGTCGTGGGGACGACCCTATAGTCGTCGGACATGTCGGCGGCAGGGCAACTTTGGCCCATGGTCGTGGGGACGACCCAATAGTCGTCGGACTAGTTGGCGGCTGGCCAACCTAGTCCCGGGGTGGTGGGGACGACCCTATAGTCGTCGGACATGTCGGCGGCAGGGCAACTTTGACCCGTGGTCGTGGGGACGACCCTATACTCGTCGGACATGTCGGCGGCTGGCCAACCTAGTCCCGGGGTCGTGGAGACGACCCTATAGTCGTCGGACAAGTCGGCGGCGGGCCAACCTAGTCCCGTGGTCGTGGGGACGACCGTATAATCGTCGGACATGTCGGCGGCTGGCCAACCTAGTCCCGGGGTCGTGGGGTCGACCCTATAGTCGTCGGACATGTCGGCGGCGGGCCAACCTACTCCCGGAGTCGTGGGGACGACCCTATAGTCGTCGGAAAGGCGGCGGCGGGCCAATCTAGTCCCGGGGTCGTGGGGACGACCCTATAGACGTCGGACATGTCGGCGGCGGGCCAACCTAGTCCCGGGGTCGTGGGGACGACCCTATAGTCGTCGGACATGTCGGCGGCTGCGCAACTTTGGCCAGTGGTCGTGGGGACGACCCTATAGTCGTCGGACATGTCGGCGGCGGGGCAACTTTGGCCCATGGTCGTGGGGACGACCCTATAGTCGTCGGACATGTCGGCGGCTGGCCAACCTAGTCCCGGGGTCGTGGGGACGACCCTATAGTCGTCGGACATGTCGGCGGCGGGCCAACCTAGTCCCGGGGTCGTGGGGACGACACTATAGTCGTCGGAATGGTCGGCGGCTGCGCAACTTTGGCCAGTGGTCGTGGGGACGACCCTATAGTCGTCGGACATGTCGGCGGCAGGGCAACTTTGGCCCATGGTCGTGGGGACGACCCTATAGTCGTCGGACATGTCGCGGCGGGCCAACCTAGTCCCGGGGTCGTGGGGACGACCCTGTAGTCGTCGGACATGTCGGCGGCTAGCCAACTTTGGACCGGGGCGTGGGGACGACCCTATAGTCGTCGGACATGTCGGCGGCGGGCCAACCTAGTCCCGGGGTCGTGGGGACGACCCTATAGTCGTCGGACATGTCGGCGGCAGGGCAACTTTGGCCCGTGGTCGTGGGGACGACCCTATAGTCGTCGGACATGTCGGCGGCTGGCCAACCTAGTCCCGGGGTCGTGGAGACGACCCTATAGTCGTCGGACAAGTCGGCGGCGGGCGAACCTAGTCCCGGGGTCGTGGAGACGGCCCTATAGTCGTCGGACATGTCGGCGGCGGGCCAACCTAGTCCCGGGGTCGTGGGGACGACCCTATAGTCGTCGGACATGTCGGCGGCGGGCCAACCTAGTCCCGGGGTCGTGGGGACGACCCTATACTCGTCGGACATGTCGGCGGCTGGCCAACCTAGTCCCGGGGTCGTGGAGACGACCCTATAGTCGTCGGACAAGTCGGCGGCGGGCCAACCTAGTCCCGTGGTCGTGGGGACGACCGTATAATCGTCGGACATGTCGGCGGCTGGCCAACCTAGTCCCGGGGTCGTGGGGTCGACCCTATAGTCGTCGGACAAGTCGGCGGCGGGCCAACCGACTCCCGGAGTCGTGGGGACGACCCTATAGTCGTCGGAAAGGCGGCGGCGGGCCAATCTAGTCCCGGGGTCGTGGGGACGACCCTATAGACGTCGGACATGTCGGCGGCGGGCCAACCTAGTCCCGGGGTCGTGGGGACGACCCTATAGTCGTCGGACATGTCGGCGGCGGGCCAACCTACTCCCGGAGTCGTGGGGACGACCCTATAGTCGTCGGAAAGGCGGCGGCGGGCCAATCTAGTCCCGGGGTCGTGGGGACGACCCTATAGACGTCGGACATGTCGGCGGCGGGCCAACCTAGTCCCGGGGTCGTGGGGACGACCCTATAGTCGTCGGACATGTCGGCGGCTGCGCAACTTTGGCCAGTGGTCGTGGGGACGACCCTATAGTCGTCGGACATGTCGGCGGCAGGGCAACTTTGGCCCATGGTCGTGGGGACGACCCTATAGTCGTCGGACATGTCGGCGGCTGGCCAACCTAGTCCCGGGGTCGTGGGGACGACCCTATAGTCGTCGGACATGTCGGCGGCGGGCCAACCTAGTCCCGGGGTCGTGGGGACGACCCTATAGTCGTCGGACTTGTCGGCGGCTGCGCAACTTTGGCCAGTGGTCGTGGGGACGACCCTATAGTCGTCGGACATGTCGGCGGCAGGGCAACTTTGGCCCATGGTCGTGGGGACGACCCTATAGTCGTCGGACATATCGGCGGCGGGCCAACCTAGTCCCGGGGTCGTGGGGACGACCCTGTAGTCGTCGGACATGTCGGCGGCTGGCCAACTTTGGACCGGGGCGTGGGGACGACCCTATAGTCGTCGGACATGTCGGCGGCGGGCCAACCTAGTCCCGGGGTCGTGGGGACGACCCTATAGTCGTCGGACATGTCGGCGGCAGGGCAACTTTGGCCCGTGGTCGTGGGGACGACCCTATACTCGTCGGACATGTCGGCGGCTGGCCAACCTAGTCCCGGGGTCGTGGAGACGACCCTATAGTCGTCGGACAAGTCGGCGGCGGGCCAACCTAGTCCCGTGGTCGTGGGGACGACCGTATAATCGTCGGACATGTCGGCGGCTGGCCAACCTAGTCCCGGGGTCGTGGGGTCGACCCTATAGTCGTCGGACAAGTCGGCGGCGGGCCAACCTACTCCCGGAGTCGTGGGGACGACCCTATAGTCGTCGGAAAGGCGGCGGCGGGCCAATCTAGTCCCGGGGTCGTGGGGACGACCCTATAGACGTCGGACATGTCGGCGGCTGGCCAACCTAGTCCCGGGGTCGTGGAGACGACCCTATAGTCGTCGGACAAGTCGGCGGCGGGCGAACCTAGTCCCGGGGTCGTGGAGACGGCCCTATAGTCGTCGGACATGTCGGCGGCGGGCCAACCTAGTCCCGGGGTCGTAGGGACGACCCTATAGTCGTCGGACATGTCGGCGGCTGCGCAACTTTGGCCAGTGGTCGTGGGGACGACCCTATAATCGTCGGACATGTCGGCGGCGGGGCAACTTTGGCCAGTGGTCGTGGGGACGACCCTATAGTCGTCGGACATGTCGGCGGCGGGGCAACTTTGGCCCATGGTCGTGGGGACGACCCTATAGTCGTCGGACATGTCGGCGGCTGGCCAACCTAGTCCCGGGGTCGTGGGGACGACCCTATAGTCGTCGGACATTTCGGCGGCGGGCCAACCTAGTCCCGGGGTCGTGGGGACGACACTATAGTCGTCGGAATGGTCGGCGGCTGCGCAACTTTGGCCAGTGGTCGTGGGGACGACCCTATAGTCGTCGGACATGTCGGCGGCAGGGCAACTTTGGCCCATGGTCGTGGGGACGACCCTATAGTCGTCGGACATGTCGCGGCGGGCCAACCTAGTCCCGGGGTCGTGGGGACGACCCTGTAGTCGTCGGACATGTCGGCGGCTAGCCAACTTTGGACCGGGGCGTGGGGACGACCCTATAGTCGTCGGACATGTCGGCGGCGGGCCAACCTAGTCCCGGGGTCGTGGGGACGACCCTATAGTCGTCGGACATGTCGGCGGCAGGGCAACTTTGGCCCGTGGTCGTGGGGACGACCCTATAGTCGTCGGACATGTCGGCGGCTGGCCAACCTAGTCCCGGGGTCGTGGAGACGACCCTATAGTCGTCGGACAAGTCGGCGGCGGGCGAACCTAGTCCCGGGGTCGTGGAGACGGCCCTATAGTCGTCGGACATGTCGGCGGCAGGGCAACTTTGGCCCGTGGTCGTGGGGACGACCCTATAGTCGTCGGACATGTCGGCGGCTGGCCAACCTAGTCCCGGGGTCGTGGGGACGACCCTATAGTCGTCGGACATGTCGGCGGCTCCGCAACTTTGGCCAGTGGTCGTGGGACGACCCTATAGTCGTCGGCCATGTCGGCGGCGGGCCAATCTAGTCCCGGGGTCGTGGGGACGACCCTATAGTCGTCGGACATGTCGGCGGCTCCGCAACTTTGGCCAGTGGTCGTGGGGACGACCCTATAGTCGTCGGACATGTCGGCGGCGGGCCAATCTAGTCCCGGGGTCGTGGGACGACCCTATAGTCGTCGGACTTGTCGGCGGCTGGCCAACTTTGGCCCGGGGCGTGGGGACGACCCTATAGTCTACGGACATGTCGGCGGCGGGCCAACCTAGTCCCGGGGTCGTGGGGACGACCCTATACTCGTCGATAATGTCGGCGGCTGGCCAACCTAGTCCCGGGGTCGTGGAGACGACCCTATAGTGGTCGGACAAGTCGGCGGCGGGCCAACCTAGTCCCGGGGTCGTGGGGACGACCGTATAGTCGTCGGACATGACGGTGGCGGGCCAATCTAGTCCCGGGGTCGTGGGGACGACCCTATAGTCGTCGGACATGTCGGCGGCGGGCCAATCTAGTCCCGGGGTCGTGGGGACGACCCTATAGTCGTCGGACATGTCGGCGGCGGGCCAATCTAGTCCCGGGGTCGTGGGGACGACCCTATAGTCGTCGGACTTGTCGGCGGCTGGCCAACTTTGGCCCGGGGCTTGGGGACGACCCTATAGTCTACGGACATGTCGGCGGCGGGCCAACCTAGTCCCGGGGTCGTGGGGACGACCCTATAGTCGTCGGACAAGTGGGCGGCGGGCCAACCTAGTCCCGGGGTCGTGGGGACGACCGTATAGTCGTCGGACATGACGGTGGCGGGCCAATCTAGTCCCGGGGTCGTGGGGACGACCCTATAGTCGTCGGACATGTCGGCGGCTGGCCAACTTTGGACCGGGGCGCGGGGACGACCCTATAGTCGTCGGACATGTCGGCGGCGGGCCAACCTAGTCCCGGGGTCGTGGGGACGACCCTATAGTCGTCGAACAAGTCGGCGGCGGGCCAACCTAGTCCCGGGGTCGTGGAGACGACCCTATAGTCGTCGGACAAGTCGGCGGCGGGCGAACCTAGTCCCGGGGTCGTGGGGACGACCCTATAGACGTCGGACATGTCGGCGGCGGGCCAACCTAGTCCCGGGGTCGTGGGGACGACCCTATAGTCGTCGGACATGTCGGCGGCAGGGCAACTTTGGCCCGTGGTCGTGGGGACGACCCTATAGTCGTCGGACATGTCGGCGGCTGGCCAACCTACTCCCGGGGTCGTGGAGACGACCCTATAGTGGTCGGACAAGTCGGCGGCGGGCCAACCTAGTCCCGTGGTCGAGGGGACGACCGTATAATCGTCGGACATGTCGGCGGATGGCCAACCTAGTCCCGGGGTCGTGGGGTCGACCCTATAGTGGTCGGAAAAGTCGGCGGCGGGCCAACCTACTCCCGGGGTCGTGGGGACGACCCAATAGTCGTCGGAAAAGTCGGCGGCGGGCCAATCTAGTCCCGGGGTCGTGGGGACGACCCTATAGACGTCGGACATGTCGGCGGCGGGCCAACCTAGTCCCGGGGTCGTGGGGACGACCCTATAGTCGTCGGACATGTCGGCGGCAGGGCAACTTTGGCCCGTGGTCGTGGGGACGACCCTATAGTCGTCGGACATGTCGGCGGCGGGCCAACCTAGTCCCGGGGTCGTGGGGACGACCCTATAGTCGTCGGACATGTCGGCGGCTGCGCAACTTTGGCCAGTGATCGTGGGGACGACCCTATAGTCGTCGGACATGTCGGCGGCTGGCCAACCTAGACCCGGGGTGGTGGAGACGACCCTATAGTCGTCGGACAAGTCGGCGGCGGGCCAACCTAGTCCCGGGGTCGTGGGGACGACCCTATAGTCGTCGGACATGACGGTGCCGGGGCAATCTAGCCCCGGGGTCGTGGGGACGACCCTATAGACGTCGGACACGTCGGCGGCGGGCCAACCTAGTCCCGGGGTCGTAGGGACGACCCTATAGTCGTCGGACATGTCGGCGGCTGGGCAACTTTGGCCAGTGGTCGTGGGGACGACCTTATAGTCGTCGGACATGTCGGCGGCAGGCCAACGTATGCCCAGGGTCGTAGGGACGAACCTATAGACGTCGGACATGTCGGCGGCGGGCCAACCTAGTCCCGGGGTCGTGGGGACGAGCCTATAGACGTCGGACATGGCGGCGGCGGGCCAACCTAGTCCCGGGGTCGTGGGGACGACCCTATAGTCGTCGGACATGTCGGCGAGAGGCCAACCTAGTCCCGAGGTCGTGGGGACGATCCTATAGTCGTCGGACAAGTCGGCGGCGGGCCAACCTAGTCCCGGGGTCGTGGAGACGGCCCTATAGTCGTCGGACGTGTCGGTGGCGGGCCAATCTAGTCCCGGGGTCGTGGGGACGACCCTATAGTCGTCGGATATGTCGGCGGCGGGCCAACCTAGTCCCGGGGTCGTGGGGACGACCCTATAGTCGTCGGACATGTGGGCGGCAGGGCAAATTTGGCCCGTGGTCGTGGGGACCACCCTATACTCGTCGGACATGTCGGCGGCTGGGCAACTTTGGCCCGTGGTCGTGGGGACGACCCTATTGTCGTCGGACATGTCGGCGGCTGGCCAACCTAGTCCCGGGGTCGTGGAGACGACCCTATAGTCGTCGGACATGTCGGCGGGAGGCCAACCTAGTCCCGAGGTCGTGGGGACGATCCTATAGTCGTCGGACAAGTCGGCGGCGGGCCAACCTAGTCCCGGGGTCGTGGAGACGGCCCTATAGTCGTCGGACGTGCCGGTGGCGGGCCAATCTAGTCCCGGGGTCGTGGGGACGACCCTATAGTCGTCGGACATGTCGGTGCCGGGGCAATCTAGCCCCGGGGTCGTGGGGACGACCCTATAGACGTCGGACATGTCGGCGGCGGGCCAACCTAGTCCCGGGGTCGTGGGGACGACCCTATTGTCGTCGGACATGTCGGCGGCTGGGCAACTTTGGCCCGTGGTCGTGGGGACGACCCTATAGTCGTCGGACATGTTGGCGGCTGGCCAGCTTTGGCCCGGGGTCGTGGGGACGACCCTATTGTCGTCGGACATGTCGGCGGCTGGGCAACTTTGGCCCGTGGTCGTGGGGACGACCCTATAGTCGTCGGCCATGACGGTGCCGGGGCAATCTAGCCCCGGGGTCGTGGGGACGACCCTATAGACGTCGGACATGTCGGCGGCGGGCCAACCTAGTCCCGGGGTCGTGGGGACGACCCTATAGTCGTCGGACATGTCGGAGCAAGGGCAACTTTGGCCCGTGGTCGTGGGGACGACCCTATACTCGTCGGACATGTCGGCGGCTGGCCAACCTAGTCCCGGGGTCGTGGAGACGACCCTATAGTGGTCGGACAAGTCGGCGGCGGGCCAAGCTAGTCCCGTGGTCGTGGGGTCGACCCTATAGTCGTCGGACAAGTCGGCGGCGGGCCAACCTACTCCCGGGGTCGTGGGGACGACCCCATAGTCGTCGGAAAAGTCGGCGGCGGGCCAATCTAGTCCCGGGGTCGTGGGGACGACCCTATAGTCGTCGGACATGTCGGCGGCTGGGCAACTTTGGCCAGTGGTCGTGGGGACGACCCTATAGTCGTCGGACAAGTCGGCGGCGGGCGAACCTAGTCCCGGGGTCGTGGAGACGGCCCTATAGTCGTCGGACATGACGCTGGCGGGCCAATCTAGTCCCGGGGTCGTGGGGACGACCCTATAGTCGTCGGACATGTCGGCGGCTGGCCAACTTTGGACCGGGGCGTGGGGACGACCCTATAGTCGTCGGACATGTCGGCGGCGGGCCAACCTAGTCCTGGGGTCGTGGGGACGACCCTATAGTCGTCGGACATGTCGGCGGCAGGGCAACTTTGGCCCGTGGTCGTGGGGACGACCCTATAGTCGTCGGACATGTCGGCGGCTGGCCAACCTAGTCCTGGGGTCGTGGAGACAACCCTATAGTCGTCGGACAAGTCGGCGGCGGGCCAATCTAGTCCCGGGGTCGTGGGGTCGACCCTATAGTCGTCGGACTTGTCGGCGGCTGGCCAACTTTGGCCCGGGGCGTGGGGACGACCCTATAGTCTACGGACATGTCGGCGGCTGGGCAACTTTGGCCTGTGGTCGTGGGGACGACCCTATAGTCGTCGGACAAGTCGGCGGCGGGCGAACCTAGTCCCGGGGTCGTGGAGACGGCCCTATAGTCGTCGGACATGACGCTGGCGGGCCAATCTAGTCCCGGGGTCGTGGGGACGACCCTATAGTCGTCGGACATGTCGGCGGCTGGCCAACTTTGGACCGGGGCGTGGGGACGACCCTATAGTCGTCGGACATGTCGGCGGCGGGCCAACCTAGTCCCGGGGTCGTGGGGACGACCCTATAGTCGTCGGACATGACGGCGGCAGGGCAACTTTGGCCCGTGGTCGTGGGGACGACCCTATAGTCGTCGGACATGTCGGCGGCAGGGCAACTTTGGCCCGTGGTCGTGGGGACGACCCTATAGTCGTCGGACATGTCGGCGGCTGGCCAACCTAGTCCCGGGGTCGTGGAGACGGCCCTATAGTCGTCGGACATGTCGGCGGCGGGCCAATCTAGTCCCGGGGTCGTGGGGACGACCCTATAGTCGTCGGACATGTCGGCGGCTGCGCAACTTTGGCCAGTGGTCGTGGGGACGACCCTATAGTCGACGGACATGTCGGCGGCTTGCCAACCTAGACCCGGGGTGGTGGGGACGACCCTATAGTCGTCGGACATGTCGGCGGCTGGCCAACCTAGTCCCGTGGTCGTGGGGACGACCCCATAGTCGTAGGACACGTCGGCGGCGGGCCAATCTAGTCCCGGGGTCGTGGGGACGACCCTATAGTCGTCGGACTTGTCGGCGGCTGGCCAACTTTGGCCCGGGGCGTGGGGACGACCCTATAGTCTACGGACATGTCGGCGGCGGGCCAACCTAGTCCCGGGGTCGTGGGGACGACCCTATAGTCGTCGGACATGTCGGCGGCAGGGCAACTTTGGCCCGTGGTCGTGGGGACGACCCTATACTCGTCGGACATGTCGGCGGCTGGCCAACCTAGTCCCGGGGTCGTGGAAACGACCTTATAGTCGTCGGACAAGTCGGCGGCGGGCCAACCTAGTCCCGTGGTCGTGGGGACGACCGTATAATCGTCGGACATGTCGGCGGCTGGCCAACCTAGTCCCGGGGTCGTGGGGACGACCCTATAGACGTCGGACATGTCGGCGGCGGGCCAACCTAGTCCCGGGGTCGTGGGGACGACCCTCTAGTCGTCGGACAAGTCGGCGGCGGCCCAACCTAGTCCCGGGGTCGTGGGGACGACCCTATAGTCGTCGGACATGTCGGCGGCTGGGCAACTTTGGCCAGTGGTCGTGGGGACGACCCTATAGTCGTCGCACAAGTCGGCGGCGGGCCAACCTAGTCCCGGGGTCGTGGAGACGACCCTATAGTCGTCGGACAAGTCGGCGGCGAGCCAACCTAGTCCCGGGGTCGTGGGGACGACCCTATAGTCGTCGGACTAGACGGTGCCGGGGCAATCTAGCCCCGGGGTCGTGGGGGCGACCCTATAGACGTCGGACTTGTCGGCGGCGGGCCAACCTATTCCCGGTGTCGTGGGGACGACCCTATACTCGTCGGACATGTCGGCGGCTGGCCAACCTAGTCCCGGGGTCGTGGAGACGACCCTATAGTCGTCGGACAAGTCGGCGGCGGGCCAAACTAGTCCCGGGGTCGTGGGGACGACCCTATAGTCGTCGGACATGACGGTGCCGGGGCAATCTAGCCCCGGGGTCGTGGGGACGACCCTATAGTCGTCGGACATGTCGGCGGCTGGGCAACTTTGGCCAGTGGTCGTGGGGACGACCCTATAGTCGTCGGACAAGTCGGCGGCGGGCGAACCTAGTCCCGGGGTCGTGGAGACGGCCCTATAGTCGTCGGACATGACGCTGGCGGGCCAATCTAGTCCCGGGGTCGTGGGGACGACCCTATAGTCGTCGGACATGTCGGCGGCTGGCCAACTTTGGACCGGGGCGTGGGGACGACCCTATAGTCGTCGGACATGTCGGCGGCGGGCCAACCTAGTCCCGGGGTCGTGGGGACGACCCTATAGTCGTCGGACATGTCGGCGGCAGGGCAACTTTGGCCCGTGGTCGTGGGGACGACCCTATAGTCGTCGGACATGTCGGCGGCTGGCCAACCTAGTCCTGGGGTCGTGGAGACAACCCTATAGTCGTCGGACAAGTCGGCGGCGGGCCAATCTAGTCCCGGGGTCGTGGGGTCGACCCTATAGTCGTCGGACTTGTCGGCGGCTGGCCAACTTTGGCCCGGGGCGTGGGGACGACCCTATAGTCTACGGACATGTCGGCGGCTGGGCAACTTTGGCCTGTGGTCGTGGGGACGACCCTATAGTCGTCGGACAAGTCGGCGGCGGGCGAACCTAGTCCCGGGGTCGTGGAGACGGCCCTATAGTCGTCGGACATGACGCTGGCGGGCCAATCTAGTCCCGGGGTCGTGGGGACGACCCTATAGTCGTCGGACATGTCGGCGGCTGGCCAACTTTGGACCGGGGCGTGGGGACGACCCTATAGTCGTCGGACATGTCGGCGGCGGGCCAACCTAGTCCCGGGGTCGTGGGGACGACCCTATAGTCGTCGGACATGTCGGCGGCAGGGCAACTTTGGCCCGTGGTCGTGGGGACGACCCTATAGTCGTCGGACATGTCGGCGGCAGGGCAACTTTGGCCCGTGGTCGTGGGGACGACCCTATAGTCGTCGGACATGTCGGCGGCTGGCCAACCTAGTCCCGGGGTCGTGGAGACGGCCCTATAGTCGTCGGACATGTCGGCGGCGGGCCAATCTAGTCCCGGGGTCGTGGGGACGACCCTATAGTCGTCGGACATGTCGGCGGCTGCGCAACTTTGGCCAGTGGTCGTGGGGACGACCCTATAGTCGACGGACATGTCGGCGGCTTGCCAACCTAGACCCGGGGTGGTGGGGACGACCCTATAGTCGTCGGACATGTCGGCGGCT
Organism: Andrena fulva; assembly: GCA_946251845.1. NCBI lineage: Eukaryota > Metazoa > Arthropoda > Insecta > Hymenoptera > Andrenidae > Andrena > Andrena fulva. The sequence continues at coordinate 63,090 of CAMITZ010000271.1, read as the reverse complement.
GGCCAACCTAGTCCCGTGGTCGTGGGGACGACCCCATAGTCGTAGGACACGTCGGCGGCGGGCCAATCTAGTCCCGGGGTCGTGGGGACGACCCTATAGTCGTCGGACTTGTCGGCGGCTGGCCAACTTTGGCCCGGGGCGTGGGGACGACCCTATAGTCTACGGACATGTCGGCGGCGGGCCAACCTAGTCCCGGGGTCGTGGGGACGACCCTATAGTCGTCGGACATGTCGGCGGCAGGGCAACTTTGGCCCGTGGTCGTGGGGACGACCCTATACTCGTCGGACATGTCGGCGGCTGGCCAACCTAGTCCCGGGGTCGTGGAAACGACCTTATAGTCGTCGGACAAGTCGGCGGCGGGCCAACCTAGTCCCGTGGTCGTGGGGACGACCGTATAATCGTCGGACATGTCGGCGGCTGGCCAACCTAGTCCCGGGGTCGTGGGGTCGACCCTATAGTCGTCGGACATGTCGGCGGCTGGCCAACCTAGTCCCGAGGTCGTGGGGACGACCCTATAGTCGTCGGACATGTCGGCGGCTGGGCAACTTTGGCCCGTGGTCGTGGGGACGACCCTATACTCGTCGGACATGTCGGCGGCTGGCTGACCTAGTCCCGGGGTCGTGGAGACGACCCTATAGTCGTCGAAAAAGTCGGCGGCGGGCCAACCTAGTCCCGGGGTCGTGGGGACGACACTATAGTCGTCGGAAAAGTCGGCGGCGGGCCAATCTAGTCCCGGGGTCGTGGGGACGACCCTATAGTCGTCGGAAAAGTCGGCGGCGGGCCAACCTAGTCCCGGGGTCGTGGGGACGACCCTCTAGTCGTCGGACAAGTCGGCGGCGGCCCAACCTAGTCCCGGGGTCGTGGGGACGACCCTATAGTCGTCGGACATGTCGGCGGCTGGGCAACTTTGGCCAGTGGTCGTGGGGACGACCCTATAGTCTACGGACATGTCGGCGGCGGGCCAACCTAGTCCCGGGGTCGTGGGGACGACCCTCTAGTCGTCGGACAAGTCGGCGGCGGCCCAACCTAGTCCCGGGGTCGTGGGGACGACCCTATAGTCGTCGGACATGTCGGCGGCTGGGCAACTTTGGCCAGTGGTCGTGGGGACGACCCTATAGACGTCGGACAAGTCGGCGGCGGGCCAAACTAGTCCCGGGGTCGTGGGGACGACCCTATAGTCGTCGGACATGACGGTGCCGGGGCAATCTAGCCCCGGGGTCGTGGGGACGACCCTATAGACGTCGGACATGTCGGCGGCGGGCCAACCTAGTCCCGGGGTCGTGGGGACGACCCTATAGTCGTCGGACATGTCGGAGAAAGGGCAACTTTGGCCCGTGGTCGTGGGGACGACCCTATACTCGTCGGACATGTCGGCGGCTGGCCAACCTAGTCTCGGGGTCGTGGAGACGACCCTATAGTGGTCGGACAAGTCGGCGGCGGGCCAACCTAGTCCCGGGGTCGTGGGGACGACACTATAGTCGTCGGAAAAGTCGGCGGCGGGCCAATCTAGTCCCGGGGTCGTGGGGACGACCCTATAGACGTCGGACATGTCGGCGGCGGGCCAACCTAGTCCCGGGGTCGTGGGGACGACCCTATAGTCGTCGGACATGTCGGCGGCTGCGCAACTTCGGCCAGTGGTCGTGGGGACGACCCTATAGTCGTCGGACATGTCGGCGGCAGGGCAACTTTGGCTCATGGTCGTTGGGACGAACCTATAGTCGTCGGACATGACGGTGGCGGGCCAATCTAGTCCCGGGGTCGTGAGGACGACCCCATAGTCGTCGGACATGACGGTGGCGGGCCAATCTAGCCCCGGGGTCGTGGGGACGACCCTATAGACGTCGGACATGTCGGCGGCGGGCCAACCTACTCCCGGGGTCGTGGGGACGACCCTATAGTCGTCGGACAAGTCGGCGGCGGGCGAACCTAGTCCCGGGGTCGTGGAGACGGCCCTATAGTCGTCGGACATGACGCTGGCGGGCCAATCTTGTCCCGGGGTCGTGGGGACGACCCTATAGTTGTCGGACATGTCGGCGGCTGGCCAACTTTGGCCCGGGGCGTGGATACGACCCTATAGTCGTCGGACATGTCGGCGGCTGGCCAACCTAGTCCCGGGGTCGTGGGGACGACCCTATAGTCGTCGGACATGTCGGCGGCTCCGCAACTTTGGCCAGTGGTCGTGGGACGACCCTATAGTCGTCGGACATGTCGGCGGCGGGCCAATCTAGTCCCGGGGTCGTGGGGACGACCCTATAGTCGTCGGACATGTCGGCGGCGGGCCAATCTAGTCCCGGGGTCGTGGGGACGACCCTATAGTCGTCGGACTTGTCGGCGGCGGGCCAACCTATTCCCGGTGTCGTGGGGACGACCCTATACTCGTCGGACATGTCGGCGGCTGGCCAACCTAGTCCCGGGGTCGTGGAGACGACCCTATAGTCGTCGGACAAGTCGGCGGCGGGCGAACCTAGTCCCGGGGTCGTGGAGACGGCCCTATAGTCGTCGGACATGACGCTGGCGGGCCAATCTTGTCCCGGGGTCGTGGGGACGACCCTATAGTTGTCGGACATGTCGGCGGCTGGCCAACTTTGGCCCGGGGCGTGGATACGACCCTATAGTCGTCGGACATGTCGGCGGCTGGCCAACCTAGTCCCGGGGTCGTGGGGGCGACCCTATAGACGTCGGACTTGTCGGCGGCGGGCCAACCTATTCCCGGTGTCGTGGGGACGACCCTATACTCGTCGGACATGTCGGCGGCTGGCCAACCTAGTCCCGGGGTCGTGGAGACGACCCTATAGTCGTCGGACAAGTCGGCGGCGGGCCAAACTAGTCCCGGGGTCGTGGGGACGACCCTATAGTCGTCGGACATGTCGGTGCCGGGGCAATCTAGCCCCGGGGTCGTGGGGACGACCCTATAGTCGTCGCACAAGTCGGCGGCGGGCCAACCTAGTCCCGGGGTCGTGGAGACGACCCTATAGTCGTCGGACAAGTCGGCGGCGAGCCAACCTAGTCCCGGGGTCGTGGGGACGACCGTATAGTCGTCGGACATGACGGTGGCGGGCCAATCTAGTCCCGGGGTCGTGGGGACGACCCTATAGTCGTCGGACATGTCGGCGGCGGGCCAATCTAGTCCCGGGGTCGTGGGGACGACCCTATAGTCGTCGGACATGTCGGCGGCTGGCCAACCTAGTCCCGGGGTCGTGGGGACGACCCTATAGTCGTCGGACATGTCGGCGGCGGGCCAATCTAGTCCCGGGGTCGTGGGAACGACCCTATAGTCGTCGGACATGTCGGCGGCTGGGCAACTTTGGCCAGTGGTCGTGGGGACGACCCTATAGTCGTCGGACAAGTCGGCGGCGGGCCAACCTAGTGACGGGGTCGTGGGGACGACCCTATAGTCGTCGGACATGTCCGCGGCTGGGCAACTTTGGCCAGTGGTCGTGGGGACGACCCTATAGTCGTCGGACATTTCGGCGGCTGGGCAACTTTGGCCAGTGGTCGTGGGGACGACCCTATAGTCGTCGGACAAGTCGGCGGCGGGCGAACCTAGTCCCGGGGTCGTGGAGAGGGCCCTATAGTCGTCGGACATGACGCTGGCGGGCCAATCTTGTCCCGGGGTCGTGGGGACGACCCTATAGTTGTCGGACATGTCGGCGGCTGGCCAACTTTGGCCCGGGGCGTGGATACGACCCTATAGTCGTCGGACATGTCGGCGGCTGGCCAACCTAGTCCCGGGGTCGTGGGGACGACCCTATAGTCGTCGGACATGTCGGCGGCTCCGCAACTTTGGCCAGTGGTCGTGGGACGACCCTATAGTCGTCGGACATGTCGGCGGCTGGGCAACTTTGGCCAGTGGTCGTGGGGACGACCTTATAGTCGTCGGACATGTCGGCGGCAGGCCAACGTATGCCCAGGGTCGTAGGGACGAACCTATAGACGTCGGACATGTCGGCGGCGGGCCAACCTAGTCCCGGGGTCGTGGGGACGAGCCTATAGACGTCGGACATGTCGGCGGCGGGCCAACCTAGTCCCGGGGTCGTGGGGACGACCCTATAGTCGTCGGACATGTCGGCGAGAGGCCAACCTAGTCCCGAGGTCGTGGGGACGATCCTATAGTCGTCGGACAAGTCGGCGGCGGGCCAACCTAGTCCCGGGGTCGTGGAGACGGCCCTATAGTCGTCGGACGTGTCGGTGGCGGGCCAATCTAGTCCCGGGGTCGTGGGGACGACCCTATAGTCGTCGGACATGTCGGCGGCGGGCCAACCTAGTCCCGGGGTCGTGGGGACGACCCTATAGTCGTCGGACATGTGGGCGGCAGGGCAAATTTGGCCCGTGGTCGTGGGGACCACCCTATACTCGTCGGACATGTCGGCGGCTGGGCAACTTTGGCCCGTGGTCGTGGGGACGACCCTATTGTCGTCGGACATGTCGGCGGCTGGCCAACCTAGTCCCGGGGTCGTGGAGACGACCCTATAGTCGTCGGACATGTCGGCGGGAGGCCAACCTAGTCCCGAGGTCGTGGGGACGATCCTATAGTCGTCGGACAAGTCGGCGGCGGGCCAACCTAGTCCCGGGGTCGTGGAGACGGCCCTATAGTCGTCGGACGTGCCGGTGGCGGGCCAATCTAGTCCCGGGGTCGTGGGGACGACCCTATAGTCGTCGGACATGTCGGTGCCGGGGCAATCTAGCCCCGGGGTCGTGGGGACGACCCTATAGACGTCGGACATGTCGGCGGCGGGCCAACCTAGTCCCGGGGTCGTGGGGACGACCCTATTGTCGTCGGACATGTCGGCGGCTGGGCAACTTTGGCCCGTGGTCGTGGGGACGACCCTATAGTCGTCGGACATGTTGGCGGCTGGCCAGCTTTGGCCCGGGGTCGTGGGGACGACCCTATTGTCGTCGGACATGTCGGCGGCTGGGCAACTTTGGCCCGTGGTCGTGGGGACGACCCTATAGTCGTCGGCCATGACGGTGCCGGGGCAACCTAGCCCCGGGGTCGTGGGGACGACCCTATAGACGTCGGACATGTCGGCGGCGGGCCAACCTAGTCCCGGGGTCGTGGGGACGACCCTATAGTCGTCGGACATGTCGGAGCAAGGGCAACTTTGGCCCGTGGTCGTGGGGACGACCCTATACTCGTCGGACATGTCGGCGGCTGGCCAACCTAGTCCCGGGGTCGTGGAGACGACCCTATAGTGGTCGGACAAGTCGGCGGCGGGCCAACCTAGTCCCGTGGTCGTGGGGTCGACCCTATAGTCGTCGGACAAGTCGACCGGCGGGCCAACCTACTCCCGGGGTCGTGGGGACGACCCTATAGTCGTCGGAAAAGTCGGCGGCGGGCCAATCTAGTCCCGGGGTCGTGGGGACGACCCTATAGTCGTCGGACATGTCGGCGGCTGGGCAACTTTGGCCAGTGGTCGTGGGGACGACCCTATAGTCGTCGGACAAGTCGGCGGCGGGCGAACCTAGTCCCGGGGTCGTGGAGACGGCCCTATAGTCGTCGGACATGACGCTGGCGGGCCAATCTAGTCCCGGGGTCGTGGGGACGACCCTATAGTCGTCGGACATGTCGGCGGCTGGCCAACTTTGGACCGGGGCGTGGGGACGACCCTATAGTCGTCGGACATGTCGGCGGCGGGCCAACCTAGTCCCGGGGTCGTGGGGACGACCCTATAGTCGTCGGACATGTCGGCGGCAGGGCAACTTTGGCCCGTGGTCGTGGGGACGACCCTATAGTCGTCGGACATGTCGGCGGCTGGCCAACCTAGTCCTGGGGTCGTGGAGACAACCCTATAGTCGTCGGACAAGTCGGCGGCGGGCCAATCTAGTCCCGGGGTCGTGGGGTCGACCCTATAGTCGTCGGACTTGTCGGCGGCTGGCCAACTTTGGCCCGGGGCGTGGGGACGACCCTATAGTCTACGGACATGTCGGCGGCTGGGCAACTTTGGCCTGTGGTCGTGGGGACGACCCTATAGTCGTCGGACAAGTCGGCGGCGGGCGAACCTAGTCCCGGGGTCGTGGAGACGGCCCTATAGTCGTCGGACATGACGCTGGCGGGCCAATCTAGTCCCGGGGTCGTGGGGACGACCCTATAGTCGTCGGACATGTCGGCGGCTGGCCAACTTTGGACCGGGGCGTGGGGACGACCCTATAGTCGTCGGACATGTCGGCGGCGGGCCAACCTAGTCCCGGGGTCGTGGGGACGACCCTATAGTCGTCGGACATGTCGGCGACAGGGCAACTTTGGCCCGTGGTCGTGGGGACGACCCTATAGTCGTCGGACATGTCGGCGGCAGGGCAACTTTGGCCCGTGGTCGTGGGGACGACCCTATAGTCGTCGGACATGTCGGCGGCTGGCCAACCTAGTCCCGGGGTCGTGGAGACGGCCCTATAGTCGTCGGACATGTCGGCGGCGGGCCAATCTAGTCCCGGGGTCGTGGGGACGACCCTATAGTCGTCGGACATGTCGGCGGCTGCGCAACTTTGGCCAGTGGTCGTGGGGACGACCCTATAGTCGACGGACATGTCGGCGGCTTGCCAACCTAGACCCGGGGTGGTGGGGACGACCCTATAGTCGTCGGACATGTCGGCGGCTGGCCAACCTAGTCCCGTGGTCGTGGGGACGACCCCATAGTCGTAGGACACGTCGGCGGCGGGCCAATCTAGTCCCGGGGTCGTGGGGACGACCCTATAGTCGTCGGACTTGTCGGCGGCTGGCCAACTTTGGCCCGGGGCGTGGGGACGACCCTATAGTCTACGGACATGTCGGCGGCGGGCCAACCTAGTCCCGGGGTCGTGGGGACGACCCTATAGTCGTCGGACATGTCGGCGGCAGGGCAACTTTGGCCCGTGGTCGTGGGGACGACCCTATACTCGTCGGACATGTCGGCGGCTGGCCAACCTAGTCCCGGGGTCGTGGAAACGACCTTATAGTCGTCGGACAAGTCGGCGGCGGGCCAACCTAGTCCCGTGGTCGTGGGGACGACCGTATAATCGTCGGACATGTCGGCGGCTGGCCAACCTAGTCCCGGGGTCGTGGGGTCGACCCTATAGTCGTCGGACATGTCGGCGGCTGGCCAACCTAGTCCCGAGGTCGTGGGGACGACCCTATAGTCGTCGGACATGTCGGCGGCTGGGCAACTTTGGCCCGTGGTCGTGGGGACGACCCTATACTCGTCGGACATGTCGGCGGCTGGCTGACCTAGTCCCGGGGTCGTGGAGACGACCCTATAGTCGTCGAAAAAGTCGGCGGCGGGCCAACCTAGTCCCGGGGTCGTGGGGACGACACTATAGTCGTCGGAAAAGTCGGCGGCGGGCCAATCTAGTCCCGGGGTCGTGGGGACGACCCTATAGACGTCGGACATGTCGGCGGCGGGCCAACCTAGTCCCGGGGTCGTGGGGACGACCCTCTAGTCGTCGGACAAGTCGGCGGCGGCCCAACCTAGTCCCGGGGTCGTGGGGACGACCCTATAGTCGTCGGACATGTCGGCGGCTGGGCAACTTTGGCCAGTGGTCGTGGGGACGACCCTATAGTCGTCGCACAAGTCGGCGGCGGGCCAACCTAGTCCCGGGGTCGTGGAGACGACCCTATAGTCGTCGGACAAGTCGGCGGCGAGCCAACCTAGTCCCGGGGTCGTGGGGACGACCCTATAGTCGTCGGACTAGACGGTGCCGGGGCAATCTAGCCCCGGGGTCGTGGGGGCGACCCTATAGACGTCGGACTTGTCGGCGGCGGGCCAACCTATTCCCGGTGTCGTGGGGACGACCCTATACTCGTCGGACATGTCGGCGGCTGGCCAACCTAGTCCCGGGGTCGTGGAGACGACCCTATAGTCGTCGGACAAGTCGGCGGCGGGCCAAACTAGTCCCGGGGTCGTGGGGACGACCCTATAGTCGTCGGACATGACGGTGCCGGGGCAATCTAGCCCCGGGGTCGTGGGTACGACCCTATAGACGTCGGACATGTCGGCGGCGGGCCAACCTAGTCCCGGGGTCGTGGGGACGACCCTATAGTCGTCGGACATGTCGGAGCAAGGGCAACTTTGGCCCGTGGTCGTGGGGACGACCCTATACTCGTCGGACATGTCGGCGGCTGGCCAACCTAGTCTCGGGGTCGTGGAGACGACCCTATAGTGGTCGGACAAGTCGGCGGCGGGCCAACCTAGTCCCGGGGTCGTGGGGACGACACTATAGTCGTCGGAAAAGTCGGCGGCGGGCCAATCTAGTCCCGGGGTCGTGGGGACGACCCTATAGACGTCGGACATGTCGGCGGCGGGCCAACCTAGTCCCGGGGTCGTGGGGACGACCCTATAGTCGTCGGACATGTCGGCGGCTGCGCAACTTCGGCCAGTGGTCGTGGGGACGACCCTATAGTCGTCGGACATGTCGGCGGCAGGGCAACTTTGGCTCATGGTCGTTGGGACGAACCTATAGTCGTCGGACATGACGGTGGCGGGCCAATCTAGTCCCGGGGTCGTGAGGACGACCCCATAGTCGTCGGACATGACGGTGGCGGGCCAATCTAGCCCCGGGGTCGTGGGGACGACCCTATAGACGTCGGACATGTCGGCGGCGGGCCAACCTACTCCCGGGGTCGTGGGGACGACCCTATAGTCGTCGGACAAGTCGGCGGCGGGCGAACCTAGTCCCGGGGTCGTGGAGACGGCCCTATAGTCGTCGGACATGACGCTGGCGGGCCAATCTTGTCCCGGGGTCGTGGGGACGACCCTATAGTTGTCGGACATGTCGGCGGCTGGCCAACTTTGGCCCGGGGCGTGGATACGACCCTATAGTCGTCGGACATGTCGGCGGCTGGCCAACCTAGTCCCGGGGTCGTGGGGACGACCCTATAGTCGTCGGACATGTCGGCGGCTCCGCAACTTTGGCCAGTGGTCGTGGGACGACCCTATAGTCATCGGACATGTCGGCGGCGGGCCAATCTAGTCCCGGGGTCGTGGGGACGACCCTATAGTCGTCGGACATGTCGGCGGCGGGCCAATCTAGTCCCGGGGTCGTGGGGACGACCCTATAGTCGTCGGACTTGTCGGCGGCGGGCCAACCTATTCCCGGTGTCGTGGGGACGACCCTATACTCGTCGGACATGTCGGCGGCTGGCCAACCTAGTCCCGGGGTCGTGGAGACGACCCTATAGTCGTCGGACAAGTCGGCGGCGGGCGAACCTAGTCCCGGGGTCGTGGAGACGGCCCTATAGTCGTCGGACATGACGCTGGCGGGCCAATCTTGTCCCGGGGTCGTGGGGACGACCCTATAGTTGTCGGACATGTCGGCGGCTGGCCAACTTTGGCCCGGGGCGTGGATACGACCCTATAGTCGTCGGACATGTCGGCGGCTGGCCAACCTAGTCCCGGGGTCGTGGGGGCGACCCTATAGACGTCGGACTTGTCGGCGGCGGGCCAACCTATTCCCGGTGTCGTGGGGACGACCCTATACTCGTCGGACATGTCGGCGGCTGGCCAACCTAGTCCCGGGGTCGTGGAGACGACCCTATAGTCGTCGGACAAGTCGGCGGCGGGCCAAACTAGTCCCGGGGTCGTGGGGACGACCCTATAGTCGTCGGACATGACGGTGCAGGGCAATCTAGCCCCGGGGTCGTGGGGACGACCCTATAGTCGTCGCACAAGTCGGCGGCGGACCAACCTAGTCCCGGGGTCGTGGAGACGACCCTATAGTCGTCGGACAAGTCGGCGGCGAGCCAACCTAGTCCCGGGGTCGTGGGGACGACCGTATAGTCGTCGGACATGACGGTGGCGGGCCAACCTAGTCCCGGGGTCGTGGAGACGACCCTATAGTGGTCGGACAAGTCGGCGGCGGGCCAACCTAGTCCCGGGGTCGTGGGGACGACCGTATAGTCGTCGGACATGACGGTGGCGGGCCAATCTAGTCCCGGGGTCGTGGGGACGACCCTATAGTCGTCGGACATGTCGGCGGCGGGCCAATCTAGTCCCGGGGTCGTGGGGACGACCCTATAGTCGTCGGACATGTCGGCGGCGGGCCAATCTAGTCCCGGGGTCGTGGGGACGACCCTATAGTCGTCGGACTTGTCGGCGGCTGGCCAACTTTGGCCCGGGGCGTGGGGACGACCCTATAGTCTACGGACATGTCGGCGGCGGGCCAACCTAGTCCCGGGGTCGTGGGGACGACCCTATAGTCGTCGGACAAGTCGGCGGCGGGCCAACCTAGTCCCGGGGTCGTGGGGACGACCGTATAGTCGTCGGACATGACGGTGGCGGGCCAATCTAGTCCCGGGGTCGTGGGGACGACCCTATAGTCGTCGGACATGTCGGCGGCTGGCCAACTTTGGACCGGGGCGCGGGGACGACCCTATAGTCGTCGGACATGTCGGCGGCGGGCCAACCTAGTCCCGGGGTCGTGGGGACGACCCTATAGTCGTCGAACAAGTCGGCGGCGGGCCAACCTAGTCCCGGGGTCGTGGAGACGACCCTATAGTCGTCGGACAAGTCGGCGGCGGGCGAACCTAGTCCCGGGGTCGTGGGGACGACCCTATAGACGTCGGACATGTCGGCGGCGGGCCAACCTAGTCCCGGGGTCGTGGGGACGACCCTATAGTCGTCGGACAAGTCGGCGGCGGGCCAACCTAGTCCCGGGGTCGTGGGGACGACCGTATAGTAGTCGGACATGACGGTGGCGGGCCAATCTAGTCCCGGGGTCGTGGGGACGACCCTATAGTCGTCGGACATGTCGGCGGCTGGCCAACTTTGGACCGGGGCGTGGGGACGACCCTATAGTCGTCGGACATGTCAGCGGCTGGCCAACCTAGTCCCGGGGTCGTGGAGACGACCCTATAGTGGTCGGACAAGTCGGCGGCGGGCCAACCTAGTCCCGGGGTCGTGGGGACAACCCTATAGTCGTCGGAAATGTCGGCGGCTGGGCAACTTTGGCCAGTGGTCGTGGGGACGACCCTATAGTCGTCGGACAAGTCGGCGGCGGGCCAACCTAGTCCCGGGGTCTTGGGGACGACCCTATAGACGTCGGACGTGACGGTGTCGGGCCAACCTAGTCCCGGGGTCGTGGGGACGACCCTATAGTCGTCGAACAAGTCGGCGGCGGGCCAACCTAGTCCCGGGGTCGTGGAGACGACCCTATAGTCGTCGGACAAGTCGGCGGCGGGCGAACCTAGTCCCGGGGTCGTGGGGACGACCCTATAGACGTCGGACATGTCGGCGGCGGGCCAACCTAGTCCCGGGGTCGTGGGGACGACCCTATAGTCGTCGGACAAGTCGGCGGCGGGCCAACCTAGTCCCGGGGTCGTGGGGACGACCGTATAGTAGTCGGACATGACGGTGGCGGGCCAATCTAGTCCCGGGGTCGTGGGGACGACCCTATAGTCGTCGGACATGTCGGCGGCTGGCCAACTTTGGACCGGGGCGTGGGGACGACCCTATAGTCGTCGGACATGTCAGCGGCTGGCCAACCTAGTCCCGGGGTCGTGGAGACGACCCTATAGTGGTCGGACAAGTCGGCGGCGGGCCAACCTAGTCCCGGGGTCGTGGGGACAACCCTATAGTCGTCGGAAATGTCGGCGGCTGGGCAACTTTGGCCAGTGGTCGTGGGGACGACCCTATAGTCGTCGGACATGTCGGCGGCGGCCCAACCTAGTCCCGGGGTCGTGGGGACGACCCTATAGTCGTCGGACATGTCGGCGGCTGGCGAACTTTGGACCGGGGCGTGGGGACGACCCTATAGTCGTCGGACATGTCGGCGGCGGGCCAACCTAGTCCCGGGGTCGTGGGGACGACCCTATAGTCGTCGGACATGTCGGCGGCAGGGCAACTTTGGCCCGGGGTCGTGGGGACGACCCTATACTCGTCGGACATGTCAGCGGCTGGCCAACCTAGTCCCGGGGTCGTGGAGACGACCCTATAGTGGTCGGACAAGTCGGCGGCGGGCCAACCTAGTCCCGGGGTCGTGGGGACAACCCTATAGTCGTCGGAAATGTCGGCGGCTGGGCAACTTTGGCCAGTGGTCGTGGGGACGACCCTATAGTCGTCGGACAAGTCGGCGGCGGGCCAACCTAGTCCCGGGGTCTTGGGGACGACCCTATAGACGTCGGACGTGACGGTGTCGGGGCAATCTAGGCCCGGGGTCGTGGGGACGACCCTATAGTCGTCGGACATGTCGGCGGCAGGGCAACTTTGGCCCGTGGTCGTGGGGACGACCCTATACTCGTCGGACATGTCGGCGGCTGGCCAACCTAGTCCCGGGGTCGTGGTGTCGACCCTATAGTCGTCGGACAAGTCGGCGGCGGGCCAACCTACTCCCGGGGTCGTGGGGACGACCCAATAGTCGTCGGAAAATTCGGCGGCGGGCCAATCTAGTCCCGGGGTCGTGGGGACGACCCTATAGACGTCGGACATGTCGGCGGCGGGCCAACCTAGTCCCGGTGTCGTGGGGACGACCCTATAGTCGTCGGACATGTCGGCGGCTGCGCAACTTTGGCCAGTGGTCGTGGGGACGACCCTATAGTCGTCGGACATGTCGGCGGCAGGGCAACTTTGGCCCATGGTCGTGGGGACGACCCTATAGTCGTCGGACATGTCGGCGGCTGGCCAACCTAGACCCGGGGTGGTGGAGACGACCCTATAGTCGTCGGACATGTCGGCGGCTGGCCAACCTAGTCCCGTGGTCGTGGGGACGACCCCATAGTCGTAGGACACGTCGGCGGCGGGCCAATCTAGTCCCGGGGTCGTGGGGACGACCCTATAGTCGTCGGACTTGTCGGCGGCTGGCCAACTTTGGCCCGGGGCGTGGGGACGACCCTATAGTCTACGGACATGTCGGCGGCGGGCCAACCTAGTCCCGGGGTCGTGGGGACGACCCTATAGTCGTCGGACAAGTCGGCGGCGGGCCAACCTAGTCCCGGGGTCGTGGGGACGACCGTATACTCGTCCGACATGCCGGCGGCGGGCCAACCTACTCCCGGGGTCGTGGGGACGACCCTATAGTCGTCGGAAAAGTCGGCGGCGGGCCAATCTAGTCCCGGGGTCGTGGGGACGACCCTATAGTCGTCGGACATGTCGGCGGCTGGGCAACTTTGGACAGTGGTCGTGGGGACGACCCTATAGTCGTCGGACTTGTCGGCGGCGGGCCAACCTATTCCCGGGGTCGTGGGGACGACCCTATACTCGTCGGACATGTCGGCGGCTGGCCAACCTAGTCCCGGGGTCGTGGAGACGACCCTATAGTCGTCGGACAAGTCGGCGGCGGGCCAACCTAGTCCCGGGGTCGTGGGGACGACCCTATAGTCGTCGGACATGACGGTGCCGGGGCAATCTAGCCCCGGGGTCGTGGGGACGACCCTATAGACGTCGGACACGTCGGCGGCGGGCCAACCTAGTCCCGGGGTCGTAGGGACGACCCTATAGTCGTCGGACATGTCGGCGGCTGGGCAACTTTGGCCAGTGGTCGTGGGGACGACCTTATAGTCGTCGGACATGTCGGCGGCAGGCCAACGTATGCCCAGGGTCGTAGGGACGAACCTATAGACGTCGGACATGTCGGCGGCGGGCCAACCTAGTCCCGGGGTCGTGGGGACGAGCCTATAGACGTCGGACATGTCGGCGGCGGGCCAACCTAGTCCCGGGGTCGTGGGGACGACCCTATAGTCGTCGGACATGTCGGCGAGAGGCCAACCTAGTCCCGAGGTCGTGGGGACGATCCTATAGTCGTCGGACAAGTCGGCGGCGGGCCAACCTAGTCCCGGGGTCGTGGAGACGGCCCTATAGTCGTCGGACGTGTCGGTGGCGGGCCAATCTAGTCCCGGGGTCGTGTGGACGACCCTATAGTCGTCGGACATGTCGGTGCCGGGGCAATTTAGCCCCGGGGTCGTGGGGACGACCCTATAGACGTCGGACATGTCGGCGGCGGGCCAACCTAGTCCCGGGGTCGTGGGGACGACCCTATAGTCGTCGGACATGTCGGCGGCAGGGCAAATTTGGCCCGTGGTCGTGGGGACCACCCTATACTCGTCGGACATTTCGGCGGCTGGCCAACCTAGTCCCGGGGTCGTGGAGACGACCCTATAGTCGTCGGACAAGTCGGCGGCGAGCCAACCTAGTCCCGGGGTCGTGGGGACGACCCTATAGTCGTCGGACATGTTGGCGGCTGGCCAGCTTTGGCCCGGGGTCGTGGGGACGACCCTATTGTCATCGGACATGTCGGCGGCTGGGCAACTTTGGCCCGTGGTCGTGGGGACGACCCTATTGTCGTCGGACATGTCGGCGGCTGGCCAACCTAGTCCCGGGGTCGTGGAGACGACCCTATAGTCGTCGGACAAGTCGGTGCCGGGGCAATCTAGCCCCGGGGTCGTGGGGACGACCCTATAGACGTCGGACATGTCGGCGGCGGGCCAACCTAGTCCCGGGGTCGTGGGGACGACCCTATAGTCGTCGGACATGTGGGCGGCAGGGCAAATTTGGCCCGTGGTCGTGGGGACCACCCTATACTCGTCGGACATGTCGGCGGCTGGGCAACTTTGGCCCGTGGTCGTGGGGACGACCCTATTGTCGTCGGACATGTCGGCGGCTGGCCAACCTAGTCCCGGGGTCGTGGAGACGACCCTATAGTCGTCGGACATGTCGGCGGGAGGCCAACCTAGTCCCGAGGTCGTGGGGACGATCCTATAGTCGTCGGACAAGTCGGCGGCGGGCCAACCTAGTCCCGGGGTCGTGGAGACGGCCCTATAGTCGTCGGACGTGTCGGTGGCGGGCCAATCTAGTCCCGGGGTCGTGGGGACGACCCTATAGTCGTCGGACATGTCGGCGGCTGGCCAACCTAGTCCCGTGGTCGTGGGGACGACCCCATAGTCGTAGGACACGTCGGCGGCGGGCCAATCTAGTCCCGGGGTCGTGGGGACGATCCTATAGTCGTCGGACTTGTCGGCGGCTGGCCAACTTTGGCCCGGGGCGTGGGGACGACCCTATAGTCTACGGACATGTCGGCGGCGGGCCAACCTAGTCCCGGGGTCGTGGGGACGACCCTATAGTCGTCGGACATGTCGGCGGCAGGGCAACTTTGGCCCGTGGTCGTGGGGACGACCCTATAGTCGTCGCACAAGTCGGCGGCGGGCCAACCTAGTCCCGGGGTCGTGGAGACGACCCTATAGTCGTCGGACAAGTCGGCGGCGAGCCAACCTAGTCCCGGGGTCGTGGGGACGCCCCTATAGTCGTCGGACTAGACGGTGCCGGGGCAATCTAGCCCCGGGGTCGTGGGGGCGACCCTATAGACGTCGGACTTGTCGGCGGCGGGCCAACCTATTCCCGGTGTCGTGGGGACGACCCTATACTCGTCGGACATGTCGGCGGCTGGCCAACCTAGTCCCGGGGTCGTGGAGACGACCCTATAGTCGTCGGACAAGTCGGCGGCGGGCCAAACTACTCCCGGGGTCGTGGGGACGACCCTATAGTCGTCGGACATGACGGTGCCGGGGCAATCTAGCCCCGGGGTCGTGGGGACGACCCTATAGACGTCGGACATGTCGGCGGCGGGCCAACCTAGTCCCGGGGTCGTGGGGACGACCCTATAGTCGTCGGACATGTCGGAGCAAGGGCAACTTTGGCCCGTGGTCGTGGGGACGACCCTATACTCGTCGGACATGTCGGCGGCTGGCCAACCTAGTCTCGGGGTCGTGGAGACGACCCTATAGTGGTCGGACAAGTCGGCGGCGGGCCAACCTAGTCCCGGGGTCGTGGGGACGACACTATAGTCGTCGGAAAAGTCGGCGGCGGGCCAATCTAGTCCCGGGGTCGTGGGGACGACCCTATAGACGTCGGACATGTCGGCGGCGGGCCAACCTAGTCCCGGGGTCGTGGGGACGACCCTATAGTCGTCGGACATGTCGGCGGCTGCGCAACTTTGGCCAGTGGTCGTGGGGACGACCCTATAGTCGTCGGACATGTCGGCGGCAGGGCAACTTTGGCTCATGGTCGTTGGGACGAACCTATAGTCGTCGGACATGACGGTGGCGGGCCAATCTAGTCCCGGGGTCGTGAGGACGACCCCATAGTCGTCGGACATGACGGTGGCGGGCCAATCTAGCCCCGGTGTCGTGGGGACGACCCTATAGACGTCGGACATGTCGGCGGCGGGCCAACCTACTCCCGGGGTCGTGGGGACGACCCTATAGTCGTCGGAAAAGTCGGCGGCGGGCCAATCTAGTCCCGGGGTCGTGGGGACGACCCTATAGTCGTCGGACATGTCGGCGGCGGGCCAATCTAGTCCCGGGGTCGTGGGGACGACCCTATAGTCGTCGGACATGTCGGCGGCTGGGCAACCTTGGCCAGTGGTCGTGGGGACGACCCTATTGTCGTCGGACAAGTCGGCGGCGGGCGAACCTAGTCCCGGGGTCGTGGAGACGGCCCTATAGTCGTCGGACATGACGCTGGCGGGCCAATCTTGTCCCGGGGTCGTGGGGACGACCCTATAGTTGTCGGACATGTCGGCGGCTGGCCAACTTTGGCCCGGGGCGTGGATACGACCCTATAGTCGTCGGACATGTCGGCGGCGGGCCAACCTAGTCCCGGGGTCGTGGGGACGACCCTATAGTCGTCGGACATGTCGGCGGCTGCGCAACTTTATCCAGTGGTCGTGGGGACGACCCTATAGTCGTCGGACATGTCGGCGGCTGCGCAACTTTATCCAGTGGTCGTGGGGACGACCCTATAGTCGTCGGACATGTCGGCGGCTGGGCAACTTTGGCCAGTGGTCGTGGGGACGACCCTATAGTCGTCGGAAAGGCGGCGGCGGGCCAATCTAGTCCCGGGGTCGTGGGGACGACCCTATAGTCGTCGGACATGTCGGCGGCGGGCCAACCTAGTCCCGGGGTCGTGGGGACGACCCTATAGTCGTCGGACATGTCGGCGGCTGCGCAACTTTATCCAGTGGTCGTGGGGACGACCCTATAGTCGTCGGACATGTCGGCGGCAGGGCAACTTTGGCTCATGGTCGTTGGGACGAACCTATAGTCGTCGGACATGACGGTGGCGGGCCAATCTAGTCCCGGGGTCGTGAGGACGACCCCATAGTCGTCGGACATGACGGTGGCGGGCCAATCTAGCCCCGGGGTCGTGGGGACGACCCTATAGACGTCGGACATGTCGGCGGCGGGCCAACCTACTCCCGGGGTCGTGGGGACGACCCTATAGTCGTCGGAAAAGTCGGCGGCGGGCCAATCTAGTCCCGGGGTCGTGGGGACGACCCTATAGTCGTCGGACATGTCGGCGGCGGGCCAATCTAGTCCCGGGGTCGTGGGGACGACCCTATAGTCGTCGGACATGTCGGCGGCTGGGCAACTTTGGCCAGTGGTCGTGGGGACGACCCTATAGTCGTCGGACAAGTCGGCGGCGGGCCAACCTAGTGACGGGCTCGTGGGGACGACCCTATAGTCGTCGGACATGTCCGCGGCTGGGCAACTTTGGCCAGTGGTCGTGGGGACGACCCTATAGTCGTCGGACATTTCGGCGGCTGGGCAACTTTGGCCAGTGGTCGTGGGGACGACCCTATAGTCGTCGGACAAGTCGGCGGCGGGCGAACCTAGTCCCGGGGTCGTGGAGACGGCCCTATAGTCGTCGGACATGACGCTGGCGGGCCAATCTTGTCCCGGGGTCGTGGGGACGACCCTATAGTTGTCGGACATGTCGGCGGCTGGCCAACTTTGGCCCGGGGCGTGGATACGACCCTATAGTCGTCGGACATGTCGGCGGCAGGCCAACCTAGTACCGGGGTCGTGGGGACGACCCTATAGTCGTCGGACATGTCGGCGGCTGCGCAACTTTATCCAGTGGTCGTGGGGACGACCCTATAGTCGTCGGACATGTCGGCGGCTGGGCAACGTTGGCCAGTGGTCGTGGGGACGACCCTATAGTCGTCGGACAAGTCGGCGGCGGGCGAACCTAGTCCCGGGGTCGTGGGGACGACCCTATAGTCGTCGGACAAGTCGGCGGCGGGCCAACCTACTCCCGGGGTCGTGGGGACGACCCTATAGTCGTCGGAAAGGCGGCGGCGGGCCAATCTAGTCCCGGGGTCGTGGGGACGACCCTATAGTCGTCGGACATGTCGGCGGCGGGCCAACCTAGTCCCGGGGTCGTGGGGACGACCCTATAGTCGTCGGACATGTCGGCGGCTGCGCAACTTTATCCAGTGGTCGTGGGGACGACCCTATAGTCGTCGGACATGTCGGCGGCGGGCCAACCTAGTCCCGGGGTCGTGGGGACGACCCTATAGTCGTCGGACATGTCGGCGGCAGGGCAACTTTGGCTCATGGTCGTTGGGACGAACCTATAGTCGTCGGACATGACGGTGGCGGGCCAATCTAGTCCCGGGGTCGTGAGAACGACCCCATAGTCGTCGGACATGACGGTGGCGGGCCAATCTAGCCCCGGGGTCGTGGGGACGACCCTATAGTCGTCGCACAAGTCGGCGGCAGGCCAACCTAGTCCCGGGGTCGTGGAGACGACCCTATAGCCGTCGGACAAGTCGGCGGCGGGCCAACCTAGTCCCGGGGTCGTGGGGACGACCCTATAGTCGTCGGACATGACGGTGCCGGGGCAATCTAGCCCCGGGGTCGTGGGGACGACCCTATAGACGTCGGACATGTCGGCGGCGGGCCAACCTAGTCCCGGGGTCGTGGGGACGACCCTATAGTCGTCGGACATGTCGGCGGCAGGGCAACTTTGGCTCATGGTCGTTGGGACGAACCTATAGTCGTCGGACATGACGGTGGCGGGCCAATCTAGTCCCGGGGTCGTGAGGACGACCCCATAGTCGTCGGACATGACGGTGGCGGGCCAATCTAGCCCCGGGGTCGTGGGGACGACCCTATAGACGTCGGACATGTCGGCGGCGGGCCAACCTACTCCCGGGGTCGTGGGGACGACCCTATAGTCGTCGGAAAAGTCGGCGGCGGGCCAATCTAGTCCCGGGGTCGTGGGGACGACCCTATAGTCGTCGGACATGTCGGCGGCAGGGCAACTTTGGCTCATGGTCGTTGGGACGAACCTATAGTCGCCGGACATGACGGTGGCGGGCCAATCTAGTCCCGGGGTCGTGGGGACGACCCTATAGCCGTCGGACATGTCGGCGGCTTGCCAACTTTGGCCCGGGGCGTGGGGACGACCCTATAGTCGTCGGACATGTCGACGGCGGGCCAACATAGACCCGGGGTCGTGGGGACGACCCTATAGTCGTCGGACATGTCGGCGGCAGGGCAACTTTGGCCCGTGGTCTTGGGGACGACCCTATAGTCGTTGGACATGTCGGTGACTGGCCAACCTAGTCCCGGGTTCGTGGGGACGACCGTATAGTCGTCGGACATGTCGGCGGCAGGCCAACCTAGTCCCGGGGTCGTGGGGACGACCCTAAAGTCGTCGGACATGTCGGCGGCTGGCCAACTTTGGCCCAGGTCGTGGGGACGACCCTATAGTCGTCGGACAAGTCGGCGGCGGGCCAACCTAGTCCCGGGGTCGTGGGGACGACTCTATAGTCGTCGGACATGTCGGCGGCTGGGCAACTTTGGCCCGTGGTCTTGGGGACGACCCTATAGTCGTCGGACATGTCGGTGACTGGCCAACCTAGTCCCGGGTTCGTGGGGACGTCCCTATAGTCGTCGGACATGTCGGCGGCATGCCAACCTAGTCCCGGGGTCGTGGGGACGACCCTATAGTCGTCGGACATGTCGGCGGCAGGTCAACTTTGGCCCGGGTCGTGGGGACGACCCTATTGTCGTCGGACATGTCGGTGACTGGCCAACCTAGTCCCGGGTTCGTGGGGACGACCCTACAGTCGTCGGACATGTCGGCGGCAGGCCAACCTAGTCCCGGGGTCGTGGGGACGACCCTATAGTCGTCGGACATGACGGTGGCGGGCCAATCTTGTCCCGGGATCGTGGGGACGACCCTATAGTCGTCGGACATGTCGGCGGCTGGCCAACTTTGGCCCGGGGCGTGGGGACGACCCTATAGTCGTCGGACATATCGGCGGCGGGCCAAGCTAGTCCCGGGGTCGTGGGGACGACCCTATAGTCGTCGGACATGTCGGCGGCAGGGCAACTTTGGCCCGTGGTCGTGGGGACGACCCTATAGTCGTCGGACATGTCGGCGGCTGGGCAACTTTGGCCAGTGGTCGTGGGGACGACCCTATAGTCGTCGGACATGTCGGCGGCTGGCCAAACTAGACCCGGGGTGGTGGGGACGACCCTATAGTCGTCGGACATGTCGGCGGCTGGCCAACCTAGACCCGGGGTGGTTGGGACGACCCTATAGTCGTCGGACCTGTCGGCGGCAGGCCAACCTAGTCCCGGGGTCGTGGGGACGACCGTATAGTCGTCGGACATGTCGGCGGCTGGCCAACTTTGGCCCGGTCGTGGGGACGACCCTATAGTCGTCGGACCTGTCGGCGGCAGGCCAACCTAGTCCCGGGGTCGTGGGGACGACCGTATAGTCGTCGGACATGTCGGCGGCAGGGCAACTTTGGCCCGTGGTCTTGGGGACGACCCTATAGTCGTCGGACATGTCGGTGACTGGCCAACCTAGACCCGGGGTGGTGGGGACGACCCTATAGTCGTCGGACATGTTGACGGCGGGCCAACCTAGACCCGGGGTCGTGGGGACGACCTTATAGTCGTCGGACATGTCGGCGGCTGGCCAACTTTGGCCCGGTCGTGGGGACGACCCTATAGTCGTCGGACCTGTCGGCGGCAGGCCAACCTAGTCCCGGGGTCGTGGGGACGACCGTATAGTCGTCGGACATGACGGTGGTGGGCCAATCTTGTCCCGGGGTCGTGGGGACGACCCTATAGTCGTCGGACATGTCGGCGGCTGGCCAACTTTGGCCCGGGGCGTGGGGACGACCCTATAGTCGTCGGACATGTCGGCGGCGGGCCAACCTAGTCCCGGGGTCGTGGGGACGACCCTATAGTCGTCGGACATGTCGGCGGCAGTGCAACTTTGGCCCGTGGTCGTGGGGACGACCCTATAGTCGTCGGACATGTCGACGGCGGGCCAACCTAGAACCGGGGTCGTGGGGACGACCTATAGTCGTCGGACATGTCGGCGGCAGGGCAACTTTGGCCCGTGGTCTTGGGGACGACCCTATAGTCGTCGGACATGTCGGTGACTGGCCAACCTAGTCCCGGGTTCGTGGGGACGACCCTATAGTCGTCGGATATGTCGGCGGCAGGCCAACCTAGTCCCGGGGTCGTGGGGACGACCCTATAGTCGTCGGACATGTCGGTGACTGGCCAACCTAGTCCCGGGGTCGTGGGGACGACCGTATAGTCGTCGGACATGACGGTGTTGGGCCAATCTTGTCCCGGGGTCGTGGGGACGACCCTATAGTCGTCGGACATGTCGGCGGCTGGCCAACTTTGGCCCGGGGCGTGGGGACGACCCTATAGTCGTCGGACATGTCGGCGGCGGGCCAACCTAGTCCCGGGGTCGTGGGGACGACCCTATAGTCGTCGGACATGTCGGCGGCAGTGCAACTTTGGCCCGTGGTCGTGGGGACGACCCTATAGTCGTCGGACATGTCGGCGGCAGGGCAACTTTGGCCAGTGGTCGTGGGGACGACCCTATAGTCGTCGGACATGTCGGCGGCAGGGCAACTTTGGCCCGTGGTCGTGGGGACGACCCTATAGTCGTCGGACATGTCGGCGGCTGGACAACTTTGGCCCGGGTCGTGGGGACGACCCTATAGTCGTCGGACAAGTCGGCGGCGGGCCAACCTAGTCCCGGGGTCGTGGGGACGACCCTATAGTCGTCGGACATGTCGGCGGCTGGGAAACTTTGGCCCGTGGTCTTGGGGACGACCCTATAGTCGTCGGACATGTCGGCGGCAGGGCAACTTTGGCCCGTGGTCGTGGGGACGACCCTATAGTCGTCGGACATGTCGGCGGCTGGACAACTTTGGCCCGGGTCGTGGAGACGACCCTATAGTCGTCGGACAAGTCGGCGGCGGGCCAAACTAGTCCCGGGGTCGTGGGGACGACCCTATAGTCGTCGGACATGACGGTGCCGGGGCAATCTAGCCCCGGGGTCGTGGGGACGACCCTATAGTCGTCGCACAAGTCGGCGGCGGGCCAACCTAGTCCCGGGGTCGTGGGGACGACCCTATAGTCGTCGGACATGTCGGCGGCTGGACAACTTTGGCCCGGGTCGTGGGGACGACCCTATAGTCGTCGGACAAGTCGGCGGCGGGCCAACCTAGTCCCGGGGTCGTGGGGACGACCCTATAGTCGTCGGACATGACGGTGCCGGGGCAATCTAGCCCCGGGGTCGTGGGGACGACCCTATAGTCGTCGCACAAGTCGGCGGCGGGCCAACCTAGTCCCGGGGTCGTGGGGACGACCGTATAGTCGTCGGACATGACGGTGTTGGGCCAATCTTGTCCCGGGGTCGTGGGGACGACCCTATAGTCGTCGGACATGTCGGCGGCTGGCCAACTTTGGCCCGGGGCGTGGGGACGACCCTATAGTCGTCGGACATGTCGGCGGCGGGCCAACCTAGTCCCGGGGTCGTGGGGACGACCCTATAGTCGTCGGACATGTCGGCGGCAGTGCAACTTTGGCCCGTGGTCGTGGGGACGACCCTATAGTCGTCGGACATGTCGGCGGCAGGGCAACTTTGGCCAGTGGTCGTGGGGACGACCCTATAGTCGTCGGACATGTCGGCGGCAGGGCAACTTTGGCCCGTGGTCGTGGGGACGACCCTATAGACGTCGGACATGTCGGCGGCTGGACAACTTTGGCCCGGGTCGTGGGGACGACCCTATAGTCATCGGACAAGTCGGCGGCGGGCCAACCTAGTCCCGGGGTCGTGGGGACGACCCTATAGTCGTCGGACATGTCGGCGGCAGTGCAACTTTGGCCCGTGGTCGTGGGGACGACCCTATAGTCGTCGGACATGTCGGCGGCAGGGCAACTTTGGCCAGTGGTCGTGGGGACGACCCTATAGTCGTCGGACATGTCGGCGGCAGGGCAACTTTGGCCCGTGGTCGTGGGGACGACCCTATAGTCGTCGGACATGTCGGCGGCTGGACAACTTTGGCCCGGGTCGTGGAGACGACCCTATAGTCGTCGGACAAGTCGGCGGCGGGCCAAACTAGTCCCGGGGTCGTGGGGACGACCCTATAGTCGTCGGACATGACGGTGCCGGGGCAATCTAGCCCCGGGGTCGTGGGGACGACCCTATAGTCGTCGCACAAGTCGGCGGCGGGCCAACCTAGTCCCGGGGTCGTGGAGACGACCCTATAGTCGTCGGACAAGTCGGCGGCGAGCCAACCTAGTCCCGGGGTCGTGGGGACGACCGTATAGTCGTCGGACATGACGGTGGCGGGCCAATCTAGTCCCGGGGTCGTGGGGACGACCCTATAGTCGTCGGACATGTCGGCGGCGGGCCAATCTAGTCCCGGGGTCGTGGGGACGACCCTATAGTCGTCGGACATGTCGGCGGCTGGCCAACCTAGTCCCGGGGTCGTGGGGACGACCCTATAGTCGTCGGACATGTCGGCGGCGGGCCAATCTAGTCCCGGGGTCGTGGGGACGACCCTATAGTCGTCGGACATGTCGGCGGCTGGGCAACTTTGGCCAGTGGTCGTGGGGACGACCCTATAGTCGTCGGACAAGTCGGCGGCGGGCCAACCTAGTGACGGGGTCGTGGGGACGACCCTATAGTCGTCGGACATGTCCGCGGCTGGGCAACTTTGGCCAGTGGTCGTGGGGACGACCCTATAGTCGTCGGACATTTCGGCGGCTGGGCAACTTTGGCCAGTGGTCGTGGGGACGACCCTATAGTCGTCGGACAAGTCGGCGGCGGGCGAACCTAGTCCCGGGGTCGTGGAGACGGCCCTATAGTCGTCGGACATGACGCTGGCGGGCCAATCTTGTCCCGGGGTCGTGGGGACGACCCTATAGTTGTCGGACATGTCGGCGGCTGGCCAACTTTGGCCCGGGGCGTGGATACGACCCTATAGTCGTCGGACATGTCGGCGGCTGGCCAACCTAGTCCCGGGGTCGTGGGGACGACCCTATAGTCGTCGGACATGTCGGCGGCTCCGCAACTTTGGCCAGTGGTCGTGGGACGACCCTATAGTCGTCGGACATGTCGGCGGCGGGCCAATCTAGTCCCGGGGTCGTGGGGACGACCCTATAGTCGTCGGACATGTCGGCGGCGGGCCAATCTAGTCCCGGGGTCGAGGGGACGACCCTATAGTCGTCGGACTTGTCGGCGGCTGGCCAACTTTGGCCCGGGGCGTGGGGACGACCCTATAGTCTACGGACATGTCGGCGGCGCGCCAACCTAGTCCCGGGGTCGTGGGGACGACCCTATACTCGTCGGACATGTCGGCGGCTGGCCAACCTAGTCCCGGGGTCGTGGAGACGACCCTATAGTGGTCGGACAAGTCGGCGGCGGGCCAACCTAGTCCCGGGGTCGTGGGGACGACCGTATAGTCGTCGGACATGACGGTGGCGGGCCAATCGAGTCCCGGGGTCGTGGGGACGACCCTATAGTCGTCGGACATGTCGGCGGCGGGCCAATCTAGTCCCGGGGTCGTGGGGACGACCCTATAGTCGTCGGACATGTCGGCGGCGGGCCAATCTAGTCCCGGGGTCGTGGCAACGACCCTATAGTCGTCGGACTTGTCGGCGGCTGGCCAACTTTGGCCCGGGGCGTGGGGACGACCCTATAGTCTACGGACATGTCGACGGCGGGCCAACCTAGTCCCGGGGTCGTGGGGACGACCCTATAGTCGTCGGACAAGTCGGCGGCGGGCCAACCTAGTCCCGGGGTCGTGGGGACGACCGTATAGTCGTCGGACATGACGGTGGCGGGCCAATCTAGTCCCGGGGTCGTGGGGACGACCCTATAGTCGTCGGACATGTCGGCGGCTGGCCAACTTTGGACGGGGGCGCGGGGACGACCCTATAGTCGTCGGACATGTCGGCGGCGGGCCAACCTAGTCCCGGGGTCGTGGGGACGACCCTATAGTCGTCGAACAAGTCGGCGGCGGGCCAACCTAGTCCCGGGGTCGTGGAGACGACCCTATAGTCGTCGGACAAGTCGGCGGCGGGCGAACCTAGTCCCGGGGTCGTGGGGACGACCCTATAGACGTCGGACATGTCGGCGGCGGGCCAACCTAGTCCCGGGGTCGTGGGGACGACCCTATAGTCGTCGGACAAGTCGGCGGCGGGCCAACCTAGTCCCGGGGGTCGTGGGGACGACCGTATAGTTGTCGGACATGACGGTGGCGGGCCAATCTAGTCCCGGGGTCGTGGGGACGACCCTATAGTCGTCGGACATGTCGGCGGCTGGCCAACTTTGGACCGGGGCGTGGGGACGACCCTATAGTCGTCGGACATGTCGGCGGCGGCCCAACCTAGTCCCGGGGTCGTGGGGACGACCCTATAGTCGTCGGACATGTCGGCGGCTGGCGAACTTTGGACCGGGGCGTGGGGACGACCCTATAGTCGTCGGACATGTCGGCGGCGGGCCAACCTAGTCCCGGGGTCGTGGGGACGACCCAATAGTCGTCGGAAAATTCGGCGGCGGGCCAATCTAGTCCCGGGGTCGTGGGGACGACCCTATAGACGTCGGACATGTCGGCGGCGGGCCAACCTAGTCCCGGTGTCGTGGGGACGACCCTATAGTCGTCGGACATGTCGGCGGCTGCGCAACTTTGGCCAGTGGTCGTGGGGACGACCCTATAGTCGTCGGACATGTCGGCGGCAGGGCAACTTTGGCCCATGGTCGTGGGGACGACCCTATAGTCGTCGGACATGTCGGCGGCTGGCCAACCTAGACCCGGGGTGGTGGAGACGACCCTATAGTCGTCGGACATGTCGGCGGCTGGCCAACCTAGTCCCGTGGTCGTGGGGACGACCCCATAGTCGTAGGACACGTCGGCGGCGGGCCAATCTAGTCCCGGGGTCGTGGGGACGACCCTATAGTCGTCGGACTTGTCGGCGGCTGGCCAACTTTGGCCCGGGGCGTGGGGACGACCCTATAGTCTACGGACATGTCGGCGGCGGGCCAACCTAGTCCCGGGGTCGTGGGGACGACCCTATAGTCGTCGGACAAGTCGGCGGCGGGCCAACCTAGTCCCGGGGTCGTGGGGACGACCGTATACTCGTCCGACATGCCGGCGGCGGGCCAACCTACTCCCGGGGTCGTGGGGACGACCCTATAGTCGTCGGAAAAGTCGGCGGTGGGCCAATCTAGTCCCGGGGTCGTGGGGACGACCCTATAGTCGTCGGACATGTCGGCGGCTGGGCAACTTTGGCCAGTGGTCGTGGGGACGACCCTATAGTCGTCGGACTTGTCGGCGGCGGGCCAACCTATTCCCGGGGTCGTGGGGACGACCCTATACTCGTCGGACATGTCGGCGGCTGGCCAACCTAGTCCCGGGGTCGTGGAGACGACCCTATAGTCGTCGGACAAGTCGGCGGCGGGCCAACCTAGTCCCGGGGTCGTAGGGACGACCCTATAGTCGTCGGACATGACGGTGCCGGGGCAATCTAGCCCCGGGGTCGTGGGGACGACCCTATAGACGTCGGACACGTCGGCGGCGGGCCAACCTAGTCCCGGGGTCGTAGGGACGACCCTATAGTCGTCGGACATGTCGGCGGCTGGGCAACTTTGGCCAGTGGTCGTGGGGACGACCTTATAGTCGTCGGACATGTCGGCGGCAGGCCAACGTATGCCCAGGGTCGTAGGGACGAACCTATAGACGTCGGACATGTCGGCGGCGGGCCAACCTAGTCCCGGGGTCGTGGGGACGAGCCTATAGACGTCGGACATGTCGGCGGCGGGCCAACCTAGTCCCGGGGTCGTGGGGACGACCCTATAGTCGTCGGACATGTCGGCGAGAGGCCAACCTAGTCCCGAGGTCGTGGGGACGATCCTATAGTCGTCGGACAAGTCGGCGGCGGGCCAACCTAGTCCCGGGGTCGTGGAGACGGCCCTATAGTCGTCGGACGTGTCGGTGGCGGGCCAATCTAGTCCCGGGGTCGTGGGGACGACTCTATAGTCGTCGGACATGTCGGTGCCGGGGCAATTTAGCCCCGGGGTCGTGGGGACGACCCTATAGACGTCGGACATGTCGGCGGCGGGCCAACCTAGTCCCGGGGTCGTGGGGACGACCCTATAGTCGTCGGACATGTCGGCGGCAGGGCAAATTTGGCCCGTGGTCGTGGGGACCACCCTATACTCGTCGGACATTTCGGCGGCTGGCCAACCTAGTCCCGGGGTCGTGGAGACGACCCTATAGTCGTCGGACAAGTCGGCGGCGAGCCAACCTAGTCCCGGGGTCGTGGGGACGACCCTATAGTCGTCGGACAAGTCGGTGCCGGGGCAATCTAGCCCCGGGGTCGTGGGGACGACCCTATAGACGTCGGACATGTCGGCGGCGGGCCAACCTAGTCCCGGGGTCGTGGGGACGACCCTATAGTCGTCGGACATGTGGGCGGCAGGGCAAATTTGGCCCGTGGTCGTGGGGACCACCCTATACTCGTCGGACATGTCGGCGGCTGGGCAACTTTGGCCCGTGGTCGTGGGGACGACCCTATTGTCGTCGGACATGTCGGCGGCTGGCCAACCTAGTCCCGGGGTCGTGGAGACGACCCTATAGTCGTCGGAAATGTCGGCGGGAGGCCAACCTAGTCCCGAGGTCGTGGGGACGATCTTATAGTCGTCGGACAAGTCGGCGGCGGGCCAACCTAGTCCCGGGGTCGTGGAGACGGCCCTATAGTCGTCGGACGTGTCGGTGGCGGGCCAATCTAGTCCCGGGGTCGTGGGGACGACCCTAAAGTCGTCGGACATGTCGGCGGCTGGCCAACCTAGTCCCGTGGTCGTGGGGACGACCCCATAGTCGTAGGACACGTCGGCGGCGGGCCAATCTAGTCCCGGGGTCGTGGGGACGACCCTATAGTCGTCGGACTTGTCGGCGGCTGGCCAACTTTGGCCCGGGGCGTGGGGACGACCCTATAGTCTACGAACATGTCGGCGGCGGGCCAACCTAGTCCCGGGGTCGTGGGGACGACCCTATAGTCGTCGGACATGTCGGCGGCAGGGCAACTTTGGCCCGTGGTCGTGGGGACGACCCTATAGTCGTCGCACAAGTCGGCGGCGGGCCAACCTAGTCCCGGGGTCGTGGAGACGACCCTATAGTCGTCGGACAAGTCGGCGGCGATCCAACCTAGTCCCGGGGTCGTGGGGACGCCCCTATAGTCGTCGGACTAGACGGTGCCGGGGCAATCTAGCCCCGGGGTCGTGGGGGCGACCCTATAGACGTCGGACTTGTCGGCGGCGGGCCAACCTATTCCCGGTGTCGTGGGGACGACCCTATACTCGTCGGACATGTCGGCGGCTGGCCAACCTAGTCCCGGGGTCGTGGAGACGACCCTATAGTCGTCGGACAAGTCGGCGGCGGGCCAAACTAGTCCCGGGGTCGTGGGGACGACCCTATAGTCGTCGGACATGACGGTGCCGGGGCAATCTAGCCCCGGGGTCGTGGGGACGACCCTATAGACGTCGGACATGTCGGCGGCGGGCCAACCTAGTCCCGGGGTCGTGGGGACGACCCTATAGTCGTCGGACATGTCGGAGCAAGGGCAACTTTGGCCCGTGGTCGTGGGGACGACCCTATACTCGTCGGACATGTCGGCGGCTGGCCAACCTAGTCTCGGGGTCGTGGAGACGACCCTATAGTGGTCGGACAAGTCGGCGGCGGGCCAACCTAGTCCCGGGGTCGTGGGGACGACACTATAGTCGTCGGAAAAGTCGGCGGCGGGCCAATCTAGTCCCGGGGTCGTGGGGACGACCCTATAGACGTCGGACATGTCGGCGGCGGGCCAACCTAGTCCCGGGGTCGTGGGGACGACCCTATAGTCGTCGGACATGTCGGCGGCTGCGCAACTTTGGCCAGTGGTCGTGGGGACGACCCTATAGTCGTCGGACATGTCGGCGGCAGGGCAACTTTGGCTCATGGTCGTTGGGACGAACCTATAGTCGTCGGACATGACGGTGGCGGGCCAATCTAGTCTCGGGGTCGTGAGGACGACCCCATAGTCGTCGGACATGACGGTGGCGGGCCAATCTAGCCCCGGGGTCGTGGGGACGACCCTATAGACGTCGGACATGTCGGCGGCGGGCCAACCTACTCCCGGGGTCGTGGGGACGACCCTATAGTCGTCGGAAAAGTCGGCGGCGGGCCAATCTAGTCCCGGGGTCGTGGGGACGACCCTATAGTCGTCGGACATGTCGGCGGCGGGCCAATCTAGTCCCGGGGTCGTGGGGACGACCCTATAGTCGTCGGACATGTCGGCGGCTGGGCAACTTTGGCCAGTGGTCGTGGGGACGACCCTATTGTCGTCGGACAAGTCGGCGGCGGGCGAACCTAGTCCCGGGGTCGTGGAGACGGCCCTATAGTCGTCGGACATGACGCTGGCGGGCCAATCTTGTCCCGGGGTCGTGGGGACGACCCTATAGTTGTCGGACATGTCGGCGGCTGGCCAACTTTGGCCCGGGGCGTGGATACGACCCTATAGTCGTCGGACATGTCGGCGGCGGGCCAACCTAGTCCCGGGGTCGTGGGGACGACCCTATAGTCGTCGGACATGTCGGCGGCTGCGCAAATTTATCCAGTGGTCGTGGGGACGACCCTATAGTCGTCGGACATGTCGGCGGCTGGGCAACTTTGGCCAGTGGTCGTGGGGACGACCCTATAGTCGTCGGAAAGGCGGCGGCGGGCCAATCTAGTCCCGGGGTCGTGGGGACGACCCTATAGTCGTCGGACATGTCGGCGGCGGGCCAACCTAGTCCCGGGGTCGTGGGGACGACCCTATAGTCGTCGGACATGTCGGCGGCTGCGCAACTTTATCCAGTGGTCGTGGGGACGACCCTATAGTCGTCGGACATGTCGGCGGCAGGGCAACTTTGGCTCATGGTCGTTGGGACGAACCTATAGTCGTCGGACATGACGGTGGCGGGCCAATCTAGTCCCGGGGTCGTGAGGACGACCCCATAGTCGTCGGACATGACGGTGGCGGGCCAATCTAGCCCCGGGGTCGTGGGGACGACCCTATAGACGTCGGACATGTCGGCGGCGGGCCAACCTACTCCCGGGGTCGTGGGGACGACCCTATAGTCGTCGGAAAAGTCGGCGGCGGGCCAATCTAGTCCCGGGGTCGTGGGGACGACCCTATAGTCGTCGGACATGTCGGCGGCGGGCCAATCTAGTCCCGGGGTCGTGGGGACGACCCTATAGTCGTCGGACATGTCGGCGGCTGGGCAACTTTGGCCAGTGGTCGTGGGGACGACCCTATAGTCGTCGGACAAGTCGGCGGCGGGCCAACCTAGTCCCGGGGGTCGTGGGGACGACCGTATAGTTGTCGGACATGACGGTGGCGGGCCAATCTAGTCCCGGGGTCGTGGGGACGACCCTATAGTCGTCGGACATGTCGGCGGCTGGCCAACTTTGGACCGGGGCGTGGGGACGACCCTATAGTCGTCGGACATGTCGGCGGCGGCCCAACCTAGTCCCGGGGTCGTGGGGACGACCCTATAGTCGTCGGACATGTCGGCGGCTGGCGAACTTTGGACCGGGGCGTGGGGACGACCCTATAGTCGTCGGACATGTCGGCGGCGGGCCAACCTAGTCCCGGGGTCGTGGGGACGACCCTATAGTCGTCGGACATGTCGGCGGCAGGGCAACTTTGGCCCGTGGTCGTGGGGACGACCCTATAGTCGTCGGACATGACGGTGTCGGGGCAATCTAGTCCCGGGGTCTTGGGGACGACCCTATAGACGTCGGACGTGACGGTGTCGGGGCAATCTAGGCCCGGGGTCGTGGGGACGACCCTATAGTCGTCGGACATGTCGGCGGCAGGGCAACTTTGGCCCGTGGTCGTGGGGACGACCCTATACTCGTCGGACATGTCGGCGGCTGGCCAACCTAGTCCCGGGGTCGTGGGGTCGACCCTATAGTCGTCGGACAAGTCGGCGGCGGGCCAACCTACTCCCGGGGTCGTGGGGACGACCCAATAGTCGTCGGAAAATTCGGCGGCGGGCCAATCTAGTCCCGGGGTCGTGGGGACGACCCTATAGACGTCGGACATGTCGGCGGCGGGCCAACCTAGTCCCGGTGTCGTGGGGACGACCCTATAGTCGTCGGACATGTCGGCGGCTGCGCAACTTTGGCCAGTGGTCGTGGGGACGACCCTATAGTCGTCGGACATGTCGGCGGCAGGGCAACTTTGGCCCATGGTCGTGGGGACGACCCTATAGTCGTCGGACATGTCGGCGGCTGGCCAACCTAGACCCGGGGTGGTGGAGACGACCCTATAGTCGTCGGACATGTCGGCGGCTGGCCAACCTAGTCCCGTGGTCGTGGGGACGACCCCATAGTCGTAGGACACGTCGGCGGCGGGCCAATCTAGTCCCGGGGTCGTGGGGACGACCCTATAGTCGTCGGACTTGTCGGCGGCTGGCCAACTTTGGCCCGGGGCGTGGGGACGACCCTATAGTCTACGGACATGTCGGCGGCGGGCCAACCTAGTCCCGGGGTCGTGGGGACGACCCTATAGTCGTCGGACAAGTCGGCGGCGGGCCAACCTAGTCCCGGGGTCGTGGGGACGACCGTATACTCGTCCGACATGCCGGCGGCGGGCCAACCTACTCCCGGGGTCGTGGGGACGACCCTATAGTCGTCGGAAAAGTCGGCGGTGGGCCAATCTAGTCCCGGGGTCGTGGGGACGACCCTATAGTCGTCGGACATGTCGGCGGCTGGGCAACTTTGGCCAGTGGTCGTGGGGACGACCCTATAGTCGTCGGACTTGTCGGCGGCGGGCCAACCTATTCCCGGGGTCGTGGGGACGACCCTATACTCGTCGGACATGTCGGCGGCTGGCCAACCTAGTCCCGGGGTCGTGGAGACGACCCTATAGTCGTCGGACAAGTCGGCGGCGGGCCAACCTAGTCCCGGGGTCGTAGGGACGACCCTATAGTCGTCGGACATGACGGTGCCGGGGCAATCTAGCCCCGGGGTCGTGGGGACGACCCTATAGACGTCGGACACGTCGGCGGCGGGCCAACCTAGTCCCGGGGTCGTAGGGACGACCCTATAGTCGTCGGACATGTCGGCGGCTGGGCAACTTTGGCCAGTGGTCGTGGGGACGACCTTATAGTCGTCGGACATGTCGGCGGCAGGCCAACGTATGCCCAGGGTCGTAGGGACGAACCTATAGACGTCGGACATGTCGGCGGCGGGCCAACCTAGTCCCGGGGTCGTGGGGACGAGCCTATAGACGTCGGACATGTCGGCGGCGGGCCAACCTAGTCCCGGGGTCGTGGGGACGACCCTATAGTCGTCGGACATGTCGGCGAGAGGCCAACCTAGTCCCGAGGTCGTGGGGACGATCCTATAGTCGTCGGACAAGTCGGCGGCGGGCCAACCTAGTCCCGGGGTCGTGGAGACGGCCCTATAGTCGTCGGACGTGTCGGTGGCGGGCCAATCTAGTCCCGGGGTCGTGGGGACGACCCTATAGTCGTCGGACATGTCGGTGCCGGGGCAATTTAGCCCCGGGGTCGTGGGGACGACCCTATAGACGTCGGACATGTCGGCGGCGGGCCAACCTAGTCCCGGGGTCGTGGGGACGACCCTATAGTCGTCGGACATGTCGGCGGCAGGGCAAATTTGGCCCGTGGTCGTGGGGACCACCCTATACTCGTCGGACATTTCGGCGGCTGGCCAACCTAGTCCCGGGGTCGTGGAGACGACCCTATAGTCGTCGGACAAGTCGGCGGCGAGCCAACCTAGTCCCGGGGTCGTGGGGACGACCCTATAGTCGTCGGACAAGTCGGTGCCGGGGCAATCTAGCCCCGGGGTCGTGGGGACGACCCTATAGACGTCGGACATGTCGGCGGCGGGCCAACCTAGTCCCGGGGTCGTGGGGACGACCCTATAGTCGTCGGACATGTGGGCGGCAGGGCAAATTTGGCCCGTGGTCGTGGGGACCACCCTATACTCGTCGGACATGTCGGCGGCTGGGCAACTTTGGCCCGTGGTCGTGGGGACGACCCTATTGTCGTCGGACATGTCGGCGGCTGGCCAACCTAGTCCCGGGGTCGTGGAGACGACCCTATAGTCGTCGGAAATGTCGGCGGGAGGCCAACCTAGTCCCGAGGTCGTGGGGACGATCTTATAGTCGTCGGACAAGTCGGCGGCGGGCCAACCTAGTCCCGGGGTCGTGGAGACGGCCCTATAGTCGTCGGACGTGTCGGTGGCGGGCCAATCTAGTCCCGGGGTCGTGGGGACGACCCTATAGTCGTCGGACATGTCGGCGGCTGGCCAACCTAGTCCCGTGGTCGTGGGGACGACCCCATAGTCGTAGGACACGTCGGCGGCGGGCCAATCTAGTCCCGGGGTCGTGGGGACGACCCTATAGTCGTCGGACTTGTCGGCGGCTGGCCAACTTTGGCCCGGGGCGTGGGGACGACCCTATAGTCTACGGACATGTCGGCGGCGGGCCAACCTAGTCCCGGGGTCGTGGGGACGACCCTATAGTCGTCGGACATGTCGGCGGCAGGGCAACTTTGGCCCGTGGTCGTGGGGACGACCCTATAGTCGTCGCACAAGTCGGCGGCGGGCCAACCTAGTCCCGGGGTCGTGGAGACGACCCTATAGTCGTCGGACAAGTCGGCGGCGATCCAACCTAGTCCCGGGGTCGTGGGGACGCCCCTATAGTCGTCGGACTAGACGGTGCCGGGGCAATCTAGCCCCGGGGTCGTGGGGGCGACCCTATAGACGTCGGACTTGTCGGCGGCGGGCCAACCTATTCCCGGTGTCGTGGGGACGACCCTATACTCGTCGGACATGTCGGCGGCTGGCCAACCTAGTCCCGGGGTCGTGGAGACGACCCTATAGTCGTCGGACAAGTCGGCGGCGGGCCAAACTAGTCCCGGGGTCGTGGGGACGACCCTATAGTCGTCGGACATGACGGTGCCGGGGCAATCTAGCCCCGGGGTCGTGGGGACGACCCTATAGACGTCGGACATGTCGGCGGCGGGCCAACCTAGTCCCGGGGTCGTGGGGACGACCCTATAGTCGTCGGACATGTCGGAGCAAGGGCAACTTTGGCCCGTGGTCGTGGGGACGACCCTATACTCGTCGGACATGTCGGCGGCTGGCCAACCTAGTCTCGGGGTCGTGGAGACGACCCTATAGTGGTCGGACAAGTCGGCGGCGGGCCAACCTAGTCCCGGGGTCGTGGGGACGACACTATAGTCGTCGGAAAAGTCGGCGGCGGGCCAATCTAGTCCCGGGGTCGTGGGGACGACCCTATAGACGTCGGACATGTCGGCGGCGGGCCAACCTAGTCCCGGGGTCGTGGGGACGACCCTATAGTCGTCGGACATGTCGGCGGCTGCGCAACTTTGGCCAGTGGTCGTGGGGACGACCCTATAGTCGTCGGACATGTCGGCGGCAGGGCAACTTTGGCTCATGGTCGTTGGGACGAACCTATAGTCGTCGGACATGACGGTGGCGGGCCAATCTAGTCTCGGGGTCGTGAGGACGACCCCATAGTCGTCGGACATGACGGTGGCGGGCCAATCTAGCCCCGGGGTCGTGGGGACGACCCTATAGACGTCGGACATGTCGGCGGCGGGCCAACCTACTCCCGGGGTCGTGGGGACGACCCTATAGTCGTCGGAAAAGTCGGCGGCGGGCCAATCTAGTCCCGGGGTCGTGGGGACGACCCTATAGTCGTCGGACATGTCGGCGGCGGGCCAATCTAGTCCCGGGATCGTGGGGACGACCCTATAGTCGTCGGACATGTCGGCGGCTGGGCAACTTTGGCCAGTGGTCGTGGGGACGACCCTATTGTCGTCGGACAAGTCGGCGGCGGGCGAACCTAGTCCCGGGGTCGTGGAGACGGCCCTATAGTCGTCGGACATGACGCTGGCGGGCCAATCTTGTCCCGGGGTCGTGGGGACGACCCTATAGTTGTCGGACATGTCGGCGGCTGGCCAACTTTGGCCCGGGGCGTGGATACGACCCTATAGTCGTCGGACATGTCGGCGGCGGGCCAACCTAGTCCCGGGGTCGTGGGGACGACCCTATAGTCGTCGGACATGTCGGCGGCTGCGCAAATTTATCCAGTGGTCGTGGGGACGACCCTATAGTCGTCGGACATGTCGGCGGCTGGGCAACTTTGGCCAGTGGTCGTGGGGACGACCCTATAGTCGTCGGAAAGGCGGCGGCGGGCCAATCTAGTCCCGGGGTCGTGGGGACGACCCTATAGTCGTCGGACATGTCGGCGGCGGGCCAACCTAGTCCCGGGGTCGTGGGGACGACCCTATAGTCGTCGGACATGTCGGCGGCTGCGCAACTTTATCCAGTGGTCGTGGGGACGACCCTATAGTCGTCGGACATGTCGGCGGCAGGGCAACTTTGGCTCATGGTCGTTGGGACGAACCTATAGTCGTCGGACATGACGGTGGCGGGCCAATCTAGTCCCGGGGTCGTGAGGACGACCCCATAGTCGTCGGACATGACGGTGGCGGGCCAATCTAGCCCCGGGGTCGTGGGGACGACCCTATAGACGTCGGACATGTCGGCGGCGGGCCAACCTACTCCCGGGGTCGTGGGGACGACCCTATAGTCGTCGGAAAAGTCGGCGGCGGGCCAATCTAGTCCCGGGGTCGTGGGGACGACCCTATAGTCGTCGGACATGTCGGCGGCGGGCCAATCTAGTCCCGGGGTCGTGGGGACGACCCTATAGTCGTCGGACATGTCGGCGGCTGGGCAACTTTGGCCAGTGGTCGTGGGGACGACCCTATAGTCGTCGGACAAGTCGGCGGCGGGCCAACCTAGTGACGGGCTCGTGGGGACGACCCTATAGTCGTCGGACATGTCCGCGGCTGGGCAACTTTGGCCAGTGGTCGTGGGGACGACCCTATAGTCGTCGGACATTTCGGCGGCTGAGCAACTTTGGCCAGTGGTCGTGGGGACGACCCTATAGTCGTCGGACAAGTCGGCGGCGGGCGAACCTAGTCCCGGGGTCGTGGAGACGGCCCTATAGTCGTCGGACATGACGCTGGCGGGCCAATCTTGTCCCGGGGTCGTGGGGACGACCCTATAGTTGTCGGACATGTCGGCGGCTGGCCAACTTTGGCCCGGGGCGTGGATACGACCCTATAGTCGTCGGACATGTCGGCGGCGGGCCAACCTAGTCCCGGGGTCGTGGGGACGACCCTATAGTCGTCGGACATGTCGGCGGCTGCGCAACTTTATCCAGTGGTCGTGGGGACGACCCTATAGTCGTCGGACATGTCGGCGGCTGGGCAACTTTGGCCAGTGGTCGTGGGGACGACCCTATAGTCGTCGGACAAGTCGGCGGCGGGCCAACCTACTCCCGGGGTCGTGGGGACGACCCTATAGTCGTCGGAAAGGCGGCGGCGGGCCAATCTAGTCCCGGGGTCGTGGGGACGATCCTATAGTCGTCGGACATGTCGGCGGCGGGCCAACCTAGTCCCGGGGTCGTGGGGACGACCCTATAGTCGTCGGACATGTCGGCGGCTGCGCAACTTTATCCAGTGGTCGTGGGGACGACCCTATAGTCGTCGGACATGTCGGCGGCGGGCCAACCTAGTCCCGGGGTCGTGGGGACGACCCTATAGTCGTCGGACATGTCGGCGGCAGGTCAACTTTGGCTCATGGTCGTTGGGACGAACCTATAGTCGTCGGACATGACGGTGGCGGGCCAATCTAGTCCCGGGGTCGTGAGAACGACCCCATAGTCGTCGGACATGACGGTGGCGGGCCAATCTAGCCCCGGGGTCGTGGGGACGACCCTATAGTCGTCGCACAAGTCGGCGGCAGGCCAACCTAGTCCCGGGGTCGTGGAGACGACCCTATAGCCGTCGGACAAGTCGGCGGCGGGCCAACCTAGTCCCGGGGTCGTGGGGACGACCCTATAGTCGTCGGACATGACGGTGCCGGGGCAATCTAGCCCCGGGGTCGTGGGGACGACCCTATAGACGTCGGACATGTCGGCGGCGGGCGAACCTAGTCCCGGGGTCGTGGAGACGGCCCTATAGTCGTCGGACATGACGCTGGCGGGCCAATCTTGTCCCGGGGTCGTGGGGACGACCCTATAGTTGTCGGACATGTCGGCGGCGGGCCAATCTAGTCCCGGGGTCGTGGGGACGACCCTATAGTCGTCGGACATGTCCGCGGCTGGGCAACTTTGGCCAGTGGTCGTGGGGACGACCCTATAGTCGTCGGACATGTCGGCGGCTGGCCAACTTTGGACCGGGGCGTGGGGACGACCCTATAGTCGTCGGACATGTCGGCGGCGGCCCAACCTAGTCCCGGGGTCGTGGGGACGACCCTATAGTCGTCGGACATGTCGGCGGCTGGCGAACTTTGGACCGGGGCGTGGGGACGACCCTATAGTCGTCGGACATGTCGGCGGCGGGCCAACCTAGTCCCGGGGTCGTGGGGACGACCCTATAGTCGTCGGACATGTCGGCGGCAGGGCAACTTTGGCCCGTGGTCGTGGGGACGACCCTATAGTCGTCGGACATGACGGTGTCGGGGCAATCTAGTCCCGGGGTCTTGGGGACGACCCTATAGACGTCGGACGTGACGGTGTCGGGGCAATCTAGGCCCGGGGTCGTGGGGACGACCCTATAGTCGTCGGACATGTCGGCGGCAGGGCAACTTTGGCCCGTGGTCGTGGGGACGACCCTATACTCGTCGGACATGTCGGCGGCTGGCCAACCTAGTCCCGGGGTCGTGGGGTCGACCCTATAGTCGTCGGACAAGTCGGCGGCGGGCCAACCTACTCCCGGGGTCGTGGGGACGACCCAATAGTCGTCGGAAAATTCGGCGGCGGGCCAATCTAGTCCCGGGGTCGTGGGGACGACCCTATAGACGTCGGACATGTCGGCGGCGGGCCAACCTAGTCCCGGTGTCGTGGGGACGACCCTATAGTCGTCGGACATGTCGGCGGCTGCGCAACTTTGGCCAGTGGTCGTGGGGACGACCCTATAGTCGTCGGACATGTCGGCGGCAGGGCAACTTTGGCCCATGGTCGTGGGGACGACCCTATAGTCGTCGGACATGTCGGCGGCTGGCCAACCTAGACCCGGGGTGGTGGAGACGACCCTATAGTCGTCGGACATGTCGGCGGCTGGCCAACCTAGTCCCGTGGTCGTGGGGACGACCCCATAGTCGTAGGACACGTCGGCGGCGGGCCAATCTAGTCCCGGGGTCGTGGGGACGACCCTATAGTCGTCGGACTTGTCGGCGGCTGGCCAACTTTGGCCCGGGGCGTGGGGACGACCCTATAGTCTACGGACATGTCGGCGGCGGGCCAACCTAGTCCCGGGGTCGTGGGGACGACCCTATAGTCGTCGGACAAGTCGGCGGCGGGCCAACCTAGTCCCGGGGTCGTGGGGACGACCGTATACTCGTCCGACATGCCGGCGGCGGGCCAACCTACTCCCGGGGTCGTGGGGACGACCCTATAGTCGTCGGAAAAGTCGGCGGTGGGCCAATCTAGTCCCGGGGTCGTGGGGACGACCCTATAGTCGTCGGACATGTCGGCGGCTGGGCAACTTTGGCCAGTGGTCGTGGGGACGACCCTATAGTCGTCGGACTTGTCGGCGGCGGGCCAACCTATTCCCGGGGTCGTGGGGACGACCCTATACTCGTCGGACATGTCGGCGGCTGGCCAACCTAGTCCCGGGGTCGTGGAGACGACCCTATAGTCGTCGGACAAGTCGGCGGCGGGCCAACCTAGTCCCGGGGTCGTGGGGACGACCCTATAGTCGTCGGACATGACGGTGCCGGGGCAATCTAGCCCCGGGGTCGTGGGGACGACCCTATAGACGTCGGACACGTCGGCGGCGGGCCAACCTAGTCCCGGGGTCGTAGGGACGACCCTATAGTCGTCGGACATGTCGGCGGCTGGGCAACTTTGGCCAGTGGTCGTGGGGACGACCTTATAGTCGTCGGACATGTCGGCGGCAGGCCAACGTATGCCCAGGGTCGTAGGGACGAACCTATAGACGTCGGACATGTCGGCGGCGGGCCAACCTAGTCCCGGGGTCGTGGGGACGAGCCTATAGACGTCGGACATGTCGGCGGCGGGCCAACCTAGTCCCGGGGTCGTGGGGACGACCCTATAGTCGTCGGACATGTCGGCGAGAGGCCAACCTAGTCCCGAGGTCGTGGGGACGATCCTATAGTCGTCGGACAAGTCGGCGGCGGGCCAACCTAGTCCCGGGGTCGTGGAGACGGCCCTATAGTCGTCGGACGTGTCGGTGGCGGGCCAATCTAGTCCCGGGGTCGTGGGGACGACCCTGTAGTCGTCGGACATGTCGGTGCCGGGGCAATTTAGCCCCGGGGTCGTGGGGACGACCCTATAGACGTCGGACATGTCGGCGGCGGGCCAACCTAGTCCCGGGGTCGTGGGGACGACCCTATAGTCGTCGGACATGTCGGCGGCAGGGCAAATTTTGCCCGTGGTCGTGGGGACCACCCTATACTCGTCGGACAAGTCGGCGGCGGGCGAACCTAGTCCCGGGGTCGTGGGGACGACCCTATAGTCGTCGGACATGTCGGCGGCTGGGCAACTTTGGCCAGTGGTCGTGGGGACGACCCTATAGTCGTCGGACAAGTCGGCGGCGGGCGAACCTAGTCCCGGGGTCGTGGGGACGACCCTATAGTCGTCGGACAAGTCGGCGGCGGGCCAACCTACTCCCGGGGTCGTGGGGACGACCCTATAGTCGTCGGAAAGGCGGCGGCGGGCCAATCTAGTCCCGGGGTCGTGGGGACGATCCTATAGTCGTCGGACATGTCGGCGGCGGGCCAACCTAGTCCCGGGGTCGTGGGGACGACCCTATAGTCGTCGGACATGTCGGCGGCTGCGCAACTTTATCCAGTGGTCGTGGGGACGACCCTATAGTCGTCGGACATGTCGGCGGCGGGCCAACCTAGTCCCGGGGTCGTGGGGACGACCCTATAGTCGTCGGACATGTCGGCGGCAGGGCAACTTTGGCTCATGGTCGTTGGGACGAACCTATAGTCGTCGGACATGACGGTGGCGGGCCAATCTAGTCCCGGGGTCGTGAGAACGACCCCATAGTCGTCGGACATGACGGTGGCGGGCCAATCTAGCCCCGGGGTCGTGGGGACGACCCTATAGTCGTCGCACAAGTCGGCGGCAGGCCAACCTAGTCCCGGGGTCGTGGAGACGACCCTATAGCCGTCGGACAAGTCGGCGGCGGGCCAACCTAGTCCCGGGGTCGTGGGGACGACCCTATAGTCGTCGGACATGACGGTGCCGGGGCAATCTAGCCCCGGGGTCGTGGGGACGACCCTATAGACGTCGGACATGTCGGCGGCGGGCGAACCTAGTCCCGGGGTCGTGGAGACGGCCCTATAGTCGTCGGACATGACGCTGGCGGGCCAATCTTGTCCCGGGGTCGTGGGGACGACCCTATAGTTGTCGGACATGTCGGCGGCGGGCCAATCTAGTCCCGGGGTCGTGGGGACGACCCTATAGTCGTCGGACATGTCCGCGGCTGGGCAACTTTGGCCAGTGGTCGTGGGGACGACCCTATAGTCGTCGGACATGTCGGCGGCTGGCCAACTTTGGACCGGGGCGTGGGGACGACCCTATAGTCGTCGGACATGTCGGCGGCGGCCCAACCTAGTCCCGGGGTCGTGGGGACGACCCTATAGTCGTCGGACATGTCGGCGGCTGGCGAACTTTGGACCGGGGCGTGGGGACGACCCTATAGTCGTCGGACATGTCGGCGGCGGGCCAACCTAGTCCCGGGGTCGTGGGGACGACCCTATAGTCGTCGGACATGTCGGCGGCAGGGCAACTTTGGCCCGTGGTCGTGGGGACGACCCTATAGTCGTCGGACATGACGGTGTCGGGGCAATCTAGTCCCGGGGTCTTGGGGACGACCCTATAGACGTCGGACGTGACGGTGTCGGGGCAATCTAGGCCCGGGGTCGTGGGGACGACCCTATAGTCGTCGGACATGTCGGCGGCAGGGCAACTTTGGCCCGTGGTCGTGGGGACGACCCTATACTCGTCGGACATGTCGGCGGCTGGCCAACCTAGTCCCGGGGTCGTGGGGTCGACCCTATAGTCGTCGGACAAGTCGGCGGCGGGCCAACCTACTCCCGGGGTCGTGGGGACGACCCAATAGTCGTCGGAAAATTCGGCGGCGGGCCAATCTAGTCCCGGGGTCGTGGGGACGACCCTATAGACGTCGGACATGTCGGCGGCGGGCCAACCTAGTCCCGGTGTCGTGGGGACGACCCTATAGTCGTCGGACATGTCGGCGGCTGCGCAACTTTGGCCAGTGGTCGTGGGGACGACCCTATAGTCGTCGGACATGTCGGCGGCAGGGCAACTTTGGCCCATGGTCGTGGGGACGACCCTATAGTCGTCGGACATGTCGGCGGCTGGCCAACCTAGACCCGGGGTGGTGGAGACGACCCTATAGTCGTCGGACATGTCGGCGGCTGGCCAACCTAGTCCCGTGGTCGTGGGGACGACCCCATAGTCGTAGGACACGTCGGCGGCGGGCCAATCTAGTCCCGGGGTCGTGGGGACGACCCTATAGTCGTCGGACTTGTCGGCGGCTGGCCAACTTTGGCCCGGGGCGTGGGGACGACCCTATAGTCTACGGACATGTCGGCGGCGGGCCAACCTAGTCCCGGGGTCGTGGGGACGACCCTATAGTCGTCGGACAAGTCGGCGGCGGGCCAACCTAGTCCCGGGGTCGTGGGGACGACCGTATACTCGTCCGACATGCCGGCGGCGGGCCAACCTACTCCCGGGGTCGTGGGGACGACCCTATAGTCGTCGGAAAAGTCGGCGGTGGGCCAATCTAGTCCCGGGGTCGTGGGGACGACCCTATAGTCGTCGGACATGTCGGCGGCTGGGCAACTTTGGCCAGTGGTCGTGGGGACGACCCTATAGTCGTCGGACTTGTCGGCGGCGGGCCAACCTATTCCCGGGGTCGTGGGGACGACCCTATACTCGTCGGACATGTCGGCGGCTGGCCAACCTAGTCCCGGGGTCGTGGAGACGACCCTATAGTCGTCGGACAAGTCGGCGGCGGGCCAACCTAGTCCCGGGGTCGTGGGGACGACCCTATAGTCGTCGGACATGACGGTGCCGGGGCAATCTAGCCCCGGGGTCGTGGGGACGACCCTATAGACGTCGGACACGTCGGCGGCGGGCCAACCTAGTCCCGGGGTCGTAGGGACGACCCTATAGTCGTCGGACATGTCGGCGGCTGGGCAACTTTGGCCAGTGGTCGTGGGGACGACCTTATAGTCGTCGGACATGTCGGCGGCAGGCCAACGTATGCCCAGGGTCGTAGGGACGAACCTATAGACGTCGGACATGTCGGCGGCGGGCCAACCTAGTCCCGGGGTCGTGGGGACGAGCCTATAGACGTCGGACATGTCGGCGGCGGGCCAACCTAGTCCCGGGGTCGTGGGGACGACCCTATAGTCGTCGGACATGTCGGCGAGAGGCCAACCTAGTCCCGAGGTCGTGGGGACGATCCTATAGTCGTCGGACAAGTCGGCGGCGGGCCAACCTAGTCCCGGGGTCGTGGAGACGGCCCTATAGTCGTCGGACGTGTCGGTGGCGGGCCAATCTAGTCCCGGGGTCGTGGGGACGACCCTGTAGTCGTCGGACATGTCGGTGCCGGGGCAATTTAGCCCCGGGGTCGTGGGGACGACCCTATAGACGTCGGACATGTCGGCGGCGGGCCAACCTAGTCCCGGGGTCGTGGGGACGACCCTATAGTCGTCGGACATGTCGGCGGCAGGGCAAATTTGGCCCGTGGTCGTGGGGACCACCCTATACTCGTCGGACATTTCGGCGGCTGGCCAACCTAGTCCCGGGGTCGTGGAGACGACCCTATAGTCGTCGGACAAGTCGGCGGCGAGCCAACCTAGTCCCGGGGTCGTGGGGACGACCCTATAGTCGTCG
Source organism: Andrena fulva (assembly GCA_946251845.1). NCBI lineage: Eukaryota > Metazoa > Arthropoda > Insecta > Hymenoptera > Andrenidae > Andrena > Andrena fulva. The sequence goes on along the minus strand of CAMITZ010000271.1, from coordinate 20,030 downwards.
GACATGTTGGCGGCTGGCCAGCTTTGGCCCGGGGTCGTGGGGACGACCCTATTGTCGTCGGACATGTCGGCGGCTGGGCAACTTTGGCCCGTGGTCGTGGGGACGACCCTATTGTCGTCGGACATGTCGGCGGCTGGCCAACCTAGTCCCGGGGTCGTGGAGACGACCCTATAGTCGTCGGACAAGTCGGTGCCGGGGCAATCTAGCCCCGGGGTCGTGGGGACGACCCTATAGACGTCGGACATGTCGGCGGCGGGCCAACCTAGTCCCGGGGTCGTGGGGACGACCCTATAGTCGTCGGACATGTGGGCGGCAGGGCAAATTTGGCCCGTGGTCGTGGGGACCACCCTATACTCGTCGGACATGTCGGCGGCTGGGCAACTTTGGCCCGTGGTCGTGGGGACGACCCTATTGTCGTCGGACATGTCGGCGGCTGGCCAACCTAGTCCCGGGGTCGTGGAGACGACCCTATAGTCGTCGGAAATGTCGGCGGGAGGCCAACCTAGTCCCGAGGTCGTGGGGACGATCTTATAGTCGTCGGACAAGTCGGCGGCGGGCCAACCTAGTCCCGGGGTCGTGGAGACGGCCCTATAGTCGTCGGACGTGTCGGTGGCGGGCCAATCTAGTCCCGGGGTCGTGGGGACGACCCTATAGTCGTCGGACATGTCGGCGGCTGCGCAACTTTGGCCAGTGGTCGTGGGGACGACCCTATAGTCGTCGGACATGTCGGCGGCAGGGCAACTTTGGCCCATGGTCGTGGGGACGACCCTATAGTCGTCGGACATGTCGGCGGCTGGCCAACCTAGACCCGGGGTGGTGGAGACGACCCTATAGTCGTCGGACATGTCGGCGGCTGGCCAACCTAGTCCCGTGGTCGTGGGGACGACCCCATAGTCGTAGGACACGTCGGCGGCGGGCCAATCTAGTCCCGGGGTCGTGGGGACGACCCTATAGTCGTCGGACTTGTCGGCGGCTGGCCAACTTTGGCCCGGGGCGTGGGGACGACCCTATAGTCTACGGACATGTCGGCGGCGGGCCAACCTAGTCCCGGGGTCGTGGGGACGACCCTATAGTCGTCGGACAAGTCGGCGGCGGGCCAACCTAGTCCCGGGGTCGTGGGGACGACCGTATACTCGTCCGACATGCCGGCGGCGGGCCAACCTACTCCCGGGGTCGTGGGGACGACCCTATAGTCGTCGGAAAAGTCGGCGGTGGGCCAATCTAGTCCCGGGGTCGTGGGGACGACCCTATAGTCGTCGGACATGTCGGCGGCTGGGCAACTTTGGCCAGTGGTCGTGGGGACGACCCTATAGTCGTCGGACTTGTCGGCGGCGGGCCAACCTATTCCCGGGGTCGTGGGGACGACCCTATACTCGTCGGACATGTCGGCGGCTGGCCAACCTAGTCCCGGGGTCGTGGAGACGACCCTATAGTCGTCGGACAAGTCGGCGGCGGGCCAACCTAGTCCCGGGGTCGTGGGGACGACCCTATAGTCGTCGGACATGACGGTGCCGGGGCAATCTAGCCCCGGGGTCGTGGGGACGACCCTATAGACGTCGGACACGTCGGCGGCGGGCCAACCTAGTCCCGGGGTCGTAGGGACGACCCTATAGTCGTCGGACATGTCGGCGGCTGGGCAACTTTGGCCAGTGGTCGTGGGGACGACCTTATAGTCGTCGGACATGTCGGCGGCAGGCCAACGTATGCCCAGGGTCGTAGGGACGAACCTATAGACGTCGGACATGTCGGCGGCGGGCCAACCTAGTCCCGGGGTCGTGGGGACGAGCCTATAGACGTCGGACATGTCGGCGGCGGGCCAACCTAGTCCCGGGGTCGTGGGGACGACCCTATAGTCGTCGGACATGTCGGCGAGAGGCCAACCTAGTCCCGAGGTCGTGGGGACGATCCTATAGTCGTCGGACAAGTCGGCGGCGGGCCAACCTAGTCCCGGGGTCGTGGAGACGGCCCTATAGTCGTCGGACGTGTCGGTGGCGGGCCAATCTAGTCCCGGGGTCGTGGGGACGACCCTGTAGTCGTCGGACATGTCGGTGCCGGGGCAATTTAGCCCCGGGGTCGTGGGGACGACCCTATAGACGTCGGACATGTCGGCGGCGGGCCAACCTAGTCCCGGGGTCGTGGGGACGACCCTATAGTCGTCGGACATGTCGGCGGCAGGGCAAATTTGGCCCGTGGTCGTGGGGACCACCCTATACTCGTCGGACATTTCGGCGGCTGGCCAACCTAGTCCCGGGGTCGTGGAGACGACCCTATAGTCGTCGGACAAGTCGGCGGCGAGCCAACCTAGTCCCGGGGTCGTGGGGACGGCCCTATAGTCGTCGGACATGACGCTGGCGGGCCAATCTTGTCCCGGGGTCGTGGGGACGACCCTATAGTCGTCGGACATGTCGGCGGCGGGCCAACCTAGTCCCGGGGTCGTGGGGACGACCCTATAGTCGTCGGACATGTCGGCGGCTGCGCAACTTTATCCAGTGGTCGTGGGGACGACCCTATAGTCGTCGGACATGTCGGCGGCTGCGCAACTTTATCCAGTGGTCGTGGGGACGACCCTATAGTCGTCGGACATGTCGGCGGCTGGGCAACTTTGGCCAGTGGTCGTGGGGACGACCCTATAGTCGTCGGAAAGGCGGCGGCGGGCCAATCTAGTCCCGGGGTCGTGGGGACGACCCTATAGTCGTCGGACATGTCGGCGGCGGGCCAACCTAGTCCCGGGGTCGTGGGGACGACCCTATAGTCGTCGGACATGTCGGCGGCTGCGCAACTTTATCCAGTGGTCGTGGGGACGACCCTATAGTCGTCGGACATGTCGGCGGCAGGGCAACTTTGGCTCATGGTCGTTGGGACGAACCTATAGTCGTCGGACATGACGGTGGCGGGCCAATCTAGTCCCGGGGTCGTGAGGACGACCCCATAGTCGTCGGACATGACGGTGGCGGGCCAATCTAGCCCCGGGGTCGTGGGGACGACCCTATAGACGTCGGACATGTCGGCGGCGGGCCAACCTACTCCCGGGGTCGTGGGGACGACCCTATAGTCGTCGGAAAAGTCGGCGGCGGGCCAATCTAGTCCCGGGGTCGTGGGGACGACCCTATAGTCGTCGGACATGTCGGCGGCGGGCCAATCTAGTCCCGGGGTCGTGGGGACGACCCTATAGTCGTCGGACATGTCGGCGGCTGGGCAACTTTGGCCAGTGGTCGTGGGGACGACCCTATAGTCGTCGGACAAGTCGGCGGCGGGCCAACCTAGTGACGGGCTCGTGGGGACGACCCTATAGTCGTCGGACATGTCCGCGGCTGGGCAACTTTGGCCAGTGGTCGTGGGGACGACCCTATAGTCGTCGGACATTTCGGCGGCTGGGCAACTTTGGCCAGTGGTCGTGGGGACGACCCTATAGTCGTCGGACAAGTCGGCGGCGGGCGAACCTAGTCCCGGGGTCGTGGAGACGGCCCTATAGTCGTCGGACATGACGCTGGCGGGCCAATCTTGTCCCGGGGTCGTGGGGACGACCCTATAGTTGTCGGACATGTCGGCGGCTGGCCAACTTTGGCCCGGGGCGTGGATACGACCCTATAGTCGTCGGACATGTCGGCGGCGGGCCAACCTAGTCCCGGGGTCGTGGGGACGACCCTATAGTCGTCGGACATGTCGGCGGCTGCGCAACTTTATCCAGTGGTCGTGGGGACGACCCTATAGTCGTCGGACATGTCGGCGGCTGGGCAACTTTGGCCAGTGGTCGTGGGGACGACCCTATAGTCGTCGGACAAGTCGGCGGCGGGCGAACCTAGTCCCGGGGTCGTGGGGACGACCCTATAGTCGTCGGACAAGTCGGCGGCGGGCCAACCTACTCCCGGGGTCGTGGGGACGACCCTATAGTCGTCGGAAAGGCGGCGGCGGGCCAATCTAGTCCCGGGGTCGTGGGGACGATCCTATAGTCGTCGGACATGTCGGCGGCGGGCCAACCTAGTCCCGGGGTCGTGGGGACGACCCTATAGTCGTCGGACATGTCGGCGGCTGCGCAACTTTATCCAGTGGTCGTGGGGACGACCCTATAGTCGTCGGACATGTCGGCGGCGGGCCAACCTAGTCCCGGGGTCGTGGGGACGACCGTATAGTCGTCGGACATGTCGGCGGCAGGGCAACTTTGGCTCATGGTCGTTGGGACGAACCTATAGTCGTCGGACATGACGGTGGCGGGCCAATCTAGTCCCGGGGTCGTGAGAACGACCCCATAGTCGTCGGACATGACGGTGGCGGGCCAATCTAGCCCCGGGGTCGTGGGGACGACCCTATAGTCGTCGCACAAGTCGGCGGCAGGCCAACCTAGTCCCGGGGTCGTGGAGACGACCCTATAGCCGTCGGACAAGTCGGCGGCGGGCCAACCTAGTCCCGGGGTCGTGGGGACGACCCTATAGTCGTCGGACATGACGGTGCCGGGGCAATCTAGCCCCGGGGTCGTGGGGACGACCCTATAGACGTCGGACATGTCGGCGGCGGGCGAACCTAGTCCCGGGGTCGTGGAGACGGCCCTATAGTCGTCGGACATGACGCTGGCGGGCCAATCTTGTCCCGGGGTCGTGGGGACGACCCTATAGTTGTCGGACATGTCGGCGGCTGGCCAACTTTGGCCCGGGGCGTGGATACGACCCTATAGTCGTCGGACATGTCGGCGGCTGGCCAACCTACTCCCGGGGTCGTGGGGACGACCCTATAGTCGTCGGACATGTCGGCGGCTCCGCAACTTTGGCCAGTGGTCGTGGGACGACCCTATAGTCGTCGGACATGTCGGCGGCGGGCCAATCTAGTCCCGGGGTCGTGGGGACGACCCTATAGTCGTCGGACATGTCGGCGGCGGGCCAATCTAGTCCCGGGGTCGAGGGGACGACCCTATAGTCGTCGGACTTGTCGGCGGCTGGCCAACTTTGGCCCGGGGCGTGGGGACGACCCTATAGTCTACGGACATGTCGGCGGCGGGCCAACCTAGTCCCGGGGTCGTGGGGACGACCCTATACTCGTCGGACATGTCGGCGGCTGGCCAACCTAGTCCCGGGGTCGTGGAGACGACCCTATAGTGGTCGGACAAGTCGGCGGCGGGCCAACCTAGTCCCGGGGTCGTGGGGACGACCGTATAGTCGTCGGACATGACGGTGGCGGGCCAATCTAGTCCCGGGGTCGTGGGGACGACCCTATAGTCGTCGGACATGTCGGCGGCGGGCCAATCTAGTCCCGGGGTCGTGGGGACGACCCTATAGTCGTCGGACATGTCGGCGGCGGGCCAATCTAGTCCCGGGGTCGTGGGGACGACCCTATAGTCGTCGGACTTGTCGGCGGCTGGCCAACTTTGGCCCGGGGCGTGGGGACGACCCTATAGTCTACGGACATGTCGGCGGCGGGCCAACCTAGTCCCGGGGTCGTGGGGACGACCCTATAGTCGTCGGACAAGTCGGCGGCGGGCCAACCTAGTCCCGGGGTCGTGGGGACGACGGTATAGTCGTCGGACATGACGGTGGCGGGCCAATCTAGTCCCGGGGTCGTGGGGACGACCCTATAGTCGTCGGACATGTCGGCGGCTGGCCAACTTTGGACCGGGGCGCGGGGACGACCCTATAGTCGTCGGACATGTCGGCGGCGGGCCAACCTAGTCCCGGGGTCGTGGGGACGACCCTATAGTCGTCGAACAAGTCGGCGGCGGGCCAACCTAGTCCCGGGGTCGTGGAGACGACCCTATAGTCGTCGGACAAGTCGGCGGCGGGCGAACCTAGTCCCGGGGTCGTGGGGACGACCCTATAGACGTCGGACATGTCGGCGGCGGGCCAACCTAGTCCCGGGGTCGTGGGGACGACCCTATAGTCGTCGGACAAGTCGGCGGCGGGCCAACCTAGTCCCGGGGTCGTGGGGACGACCGTATAGTCGTCGGACATGACGGTGGCGGGCCAATCTAGTCCCGGGGTCGTGGGGACGACCCTATAGTCGTCGGACATGTCGGCGGCTGGCCAACTTTGGACCGGGGCGTGGGGACGACCCTATAGTCGTCGGACATGTCGGCGGCGGCCCAACCTAGTCCCGGGGTCGTGGGGACGACCCTATAGTCGTCGGACATGTCGGCGGCTGGCGAACTTTGGACCGGGGCGTGGGGACGACCCTATAGTCGTCGGACATGTCGGCGGCGGGCCAACCTAGTCCCGGGGTCGTGGGGACGACCCTATAGTCGTCGGACATGTCGGCGGCAGGGCAACTTTGGCCCGTGGTCGTGGGGACGACCCTATACTCGTCGGACATGTCGGCGGCTGGCCAACCTAGTCCCGGGGTCGTGGGGTCGACCCTATAGTCGTCGGACAAGTCGGCGGCGGGCCAACCTACTCCCGGGGTCGTGGGGACGACCCAATAGTCGTCGGAAAATTCGGCGGCGGGCCAATCTAGTCCCGGGGTCGTGGGGACGACCCTATAGACGTCGGACATGTCGGCGGCGGGCCAACCTAGTCCCGGTGTCGTGGGGACGACCCTATAGTCGTCGGACAAGTCGGCGGCGGGCCAACCTACTCCCGGGGTCGTGGGGACGACCCAATAGTCGTCGGAAATGTCGGCGGCTGGGCAACTTTGGCCAGTGGTCGTGGGGACGACCCTATAGTCGTCGGACAAGTCGGCGGCGGGCCAACCTAGTCCCGGGGTCTTGGGGACGACCCTATAGACGTCGGACGTGACGGTGTCGGGGCAATCTAGGCCCGGGGTCGTGGGGACGACCCTATAGTCGTCGGACATGTCGGCGGCAGGGCAACTTTGGCCCGTGGTCGTGGGGACGACCCTATACTCGTCGGACATGTCGGCGGCTGGCCAACCTAGTCCCGGGGTCGTGGGGTCGACCCTATAGTCGTCGGACAAGTCGGCGGCGGGCCAACCTACTCCCGGGGTCGTGGGGACGACCCAATAGTCGTCGGAAAATTCGGCGGCGGGCCAATCTAGTCCCGGGGTCGTGGGGACGACCCTATAGACGTCGGACATGTCGGCGGCGGGCCAACCTAGTCCCGGTGTCGTGGGGACGACCCTATAGTCGTCGGACATGTCGGCGGCTGCGCAACTTTGGCCAGTGGTCGTGGGGACGACCCTATAGTCGTCGGACATGTCGGCGGCAGGGCAACTTTGGCCCATGGTCGTGGGGACGACCCTATAGTCGTCGGACATGTCGGCGGCTGGCCAACCTAGACCCGGGGTGGTGGAGACGACCCTATAGTCGTCGGACATGTCGGCGGCTGGCCAACCTAGTCCCGTGGTCGTGGGGACGACCCCATAGTCGTAGGACACGTCGGCGGCGGGCCAATCTAGTCCCGGGGTCGTGGGGACGACCCTATAGTCGTCGGACTTGTCGGCGGCTGGCCAACTTTGGCCCGGGGCGTGGGGACGACCCTATAGTCTACGGACATGTCGGCGGCGGGCCAACCTAGTCCCGGGGTCGTGGGGACGACCCTATAGTCGTCGGACAAGTCGGCGGCGGGCCAACCTAGTCCCGGGGTCGTGGGGATGACCGTATACTCGTCCGACATGCCGGCGGCGGGCCAACCTACTCCCGGGGTCGTGGGGACGACCCTATAGTCGTCGGAAAAGTCGGCGGCGGGCCAATCTAGTCCCGGGGTCGTGGGGACGACCCTATAGTCGTCGGACATGTCGGCGGCTGGGCAACTTTGGCCAGTGGTCGTGGGGACGACCCTATAGTCGTCGGACTTGTCGGCGGCGGGCCAACCTATTCCCGGGGTCGTGGGGACGACCCTATACTCGTCGGACATGTCGGCGGCTGGCCAACCTAGACCCGGGGTCGTGGAGACGACCCTATAGTCGTCGGACAAGTCGGCGGCGGGCCAACCTAGTCCCGGGGTCGTGGGGACGACCCTATAGTCGTCGGACATGACGGTGCCGGGGCAATCTAGCCCCGGGGTCGTGGGGACGACCCTATAGCCGTCGGACACGTCGGCGGCGGGCCAACCTAGTCCCGGGGTCGTAGGGACGACCCTATAGTCGTCGGACATGTCGGCGGCTGGGCAACTTTGGCCAGTGGTCGTGGGGACGACCCTATAGTCGTCGGACAAGTCGGCGGCGGGCCAACCTAGTCCCGGGGTCGTGGGGACGACCGTATAGGCGTCTGACAAGTCGGTGGCGGGCCAATCTAGCCCCGGGGTCGTGGGGACGACCCTATAGTCGTCGGACAAGTCGGCGGCGGGCCAACCTAGTCCCGGGGTCGTGGGGACAACCCTATAGTCGTCGGACATGACGGTGGCGGGCCAATCTAGTCCCGGGGTCGTGGGGACGACCCTATAATCGTCGGACACGTCGGCGGGTGACCAACTTTGGCCTGTGGTCGTGGGGACGACCCTATAGTCGTCGGACAAGTCGGCGGCGGGCCAATCTAGTCCCGGGGTCGTGGGGACGACCGTATAGGCGTCTGACAAGTCGGTGGCGGGCCAATCTAGCCCCGGGGTCGTGGGGACGACCCTATAGTCGTCGGACAAGTCGGCGGCGGGCCAACCTACTCCCGGGGTCGTGGGGACGACCCTATAGTCGTCGGAAAGGCGGCGGCGGGCCAATCTAGTCCCGGGGTCGTGGGGACGATCCTATAGTCGTCGGACATGTCGGCGGCGGGCCAACCTAGTCCCGGGGTCGTGGGGACGACCCTATAGTCGTCGGACATGTCGGCGGCTGCGCAACTTTATCCAGTGGTCGTGGGGACGACCCTATAGTCGTCGGACATGTCGGCGGCGGGCCAACCTAGTCCCGGGGTCGTGGGGACGACCCTATAGTCGTCGGACATGTCGGCGGCAGGGCAACTTTGGCTCATGGTCGTTGGGACGAACCTATAGTCGTCGGACATGACGGTGGCGGGCCAATCTAGTCCCGGGGTCGTGAGAACGACCCCATAGTCGTCGGACATGACGGTGGCGGGCCAATCTAGCCCCGGGGTCGTGGGGACGACCCTATAGTCGTCGCACAAGTCGGCGGCAGGCCAACCTAGTCCCGGGGTCGTGGAGACGACCCTATAGCCGTCGGACAAGTCGGCGGCGGGCCAACCTAGTCCCGGGGTCGTGGGGACGACCCTATAGTCGTCGGACATGACGGTGCCGGGGCAATCTAGCCCCGGGGTCGTGGGGACGACCCTATAGACGTCGGACATGTCGGCGGCGGGCGAACCTAGTCCCGGGGTCGTGGAGACGGCCCTATAGTCGTCGGACATGACGCTGGCGGGCCAATCTTGTCCCGGGGTCGTGGGGACGACCCTATAGTTGTCGGACATGTCGGCGGCTGGCCAACTTTGGCCCGGGGCGTGGATACGACCCTATAGTCGTCGGACATGTCGGCGGCTGGCCAACCTAGTCCCGGGGTCGTGGGGACGACCCTATAGTCGTCGGACATGTCGGCGGCTCCGCAACTTTGGCCAGTGGTCGTGGGACGACCCTATAGTCGTCGGACATGTCGGCGGCGGGCCAATCTAGTCCCGGGGTCGTGGGGACGACCCTATAGTCGTCGGACATGTCGGCGGCGGGCCAATCTAGTCCCGGGGTCGAGGGGACGACCCTATAGTCGTCGGACTTGTCGGCGGCTGGCCAACTTTGGCCCGGGGCGTGGGGACGACCCTATAGTCTACGGACATGTCGGCGGCGGGCCAACCTAGTCCCGGGGTCGTGGGGACGACCCTATACTCGTCGGACATGTCGGCGGCTGGCCAACCTAGTCCCGGGGTCGTGGAGACGACCCTATAGTGGTCGGACAAGTCGGCGGCGGGCCAACCTAGTCCCGGGGTCGTGGGGACGACCGTATAGTCGTCGGACATGACGGTGGCGGGCCAATCTAGTCCCGGGGTCGTGGGGACGACCCTATAGTCGTCGGACATGTCGGCGGCGGGCCAATCTAGTCCCGGGGTCGTGGGGACGACCCTATAGTCGTCGGACATGTCGGCGGCGGGCCAATCTAGTCCCGGGGTCGTGGGGACGACCCTATAGTCGTCGGACTTGTCGGCGGCTGGCCAACTTTGGGCCGGGGCGTGGGGACGACCCTATAGTCTACGGACATGTCGGCGGCGGGCCAACCTAGTCCCGGGGTCGTGGGGACGACCCTATAGTCGTCGGACAAGTCGGCGGCGGGCCAACCTAGTCCCGGGGTCGTGGGGACGACCGTATAGTCGTCGGACATGACGGTGGCGGGCCAATCTAGTCCCGGGGTCGTGGGGACGACCCTATAGTCGTCGGACATGTCGGCGGCTGGCCAACTTTGGACCGGGGCGCGGGGACGACCCTATAGTCGTCGGACATGTCGGCGGCGGGCCAACCTAGTCCCGGGGTCGTGGGGACGACCCTATAGTCGTCGAACAAGTCGGCGGCGGGCCAACCTAGTCCCGGGGTCGTGGAGACGACCCTATAGTCGTCGGACAAGTCGGCGGCGGGCGAACCTAGTCCCGGGGTCGTGGGGACGACCCTATAGACGTCGGACATGTCGGCGGCGGGCCAACCTAGTCCCGGGGTCGTGGGGACGACCCTATAGTCGTCGGACAAGTCGGCGGCGGGCCAACCTAGTCCCGGGGTCGTGGGGACGACCGTATAGTCGTCGGACATGACGGTGGCGGGCCAATCTAGTCCCGGGGTCGTGGGGACGACCCTATAGTCGTTGGACATGTCGGCGGCTGGCGAACTTTGGACCGGGGCGTGGGGACGACCCTATAGTCGTCGGACATGTCGGCGGCGGGCCAACCTAGTCCCGGGGTCGTGGGGACGACCCTATAGTCGTCGGACATGTCGGCGGCTGGCCAACTTTGGACCGGGGCGTGGGGACGACCCTATAGTCGTCGGACATGTCGGCGGCGGCCCAACCTAGTCCCGGGGTCGTGGGGACGACCCTATAGTCGTTGGACATGTCGGCGGCTGGCGAACTTTGGACCGGGGCGTGGGGACGGCCCTATAGTCGTCGGACATGTCGGCGGCGGGCCAACCTAGTCCCGGGGTCGTGGGGACGACCCTATAGTCGTCGGACATGTCGGCGGCAGGGCAACTTTGGCCCGTGGTCGTGGGGACGACCCTATAGTCGTCGGACATGACGGTGTCGGGGCAATCTAGGCCCGGGGTCGTGGGGACGACCCTATACTCGTCGGACATGTCGGCGGCTGGCCAACCTAGTCCCGGGGTCGTGGAGACGACCCTATAGTGGTCGGACAAGTCGGCGGCGGGCCAACCTAGTCCCGGGGTCGTGGGGACAACCCTATAGTCGTCGGAAATGTCGGCGGCTGGGCAACTTTGGCCAGTGGTCGTGGGGACGACCCTATAGTCGTCGGACAAGTCGGCGGCGGGCCAACCTAGTCCCGGGGTCTTGGGGACGACCCTATAGACGTCGGACGTGACGGTGTCGGGGCAATCTAGGCCCGGGGTCGTGGGGACGACCCTATAGTCGTCGGACATGTCGGCGGCAGGGCAACTTTGGCCCGTGGTCGTGGGGACGACCCTATACTCGTCGGACATGTCGGCGGCTGGCTAACCTAGTCCCGGGGTCGTGGGGTCGACCCTATAGTCGTCGGACAAGTCGGCGGCGGGCCAACCTACTCCCGGGGTCGTGGGGACGACCCAATAGTCGTCGGAAAATTCGGCGGCGGGCCAATCTAGTCCCGGGGTCGTGGGGACGACCCTATAGACGTCGGACATGTCGGCGGCGGGCCAACCTAGTCCCGGTGTCGTGGGGACGACCCTATAGTCGTCGGACATGTCGGCGGCTGCGCAACTTTGGCCAGTGGTCGTGGGGACGACCCTATAGTCGTCGGACATGTCGGCGGCAGGGCAACTTTGGCCCATGGTCGTGGGGACGACCCTATAGTCGTCGGACATGTCGGCGGCTGGCCAACCTAGACCCGGGGTAGTGGAGACGACCCTATAGTCGTCGGACATGTCGGCGGCTGGCCAACCTAGTCCCGTGGTCGTGGGGACGACCCCATAGTCGTAGGACACGTCGGCGGCGGGCCAATCTAGTCCCGGGGTCGTGGGGACGACCCTATAGTCGTCGGACTTGTCGGCGGCTGGCCAACTTTGGCCCGGGGCGTGGGGACGACCCTATAGTCTACGGACATGTCGGCGGCGGGCCAACCTAGTCCCGGGGTCGTGGGGACGACCCTATAGTCGTCGGACAAGTCGGCGGCGGGCCAACCTAGTCCCGGGGTCGTGGGGACGACCGTATACTCGTCCGACATGCCGGCGGCGGGCCAACCTACTCCCGGGGTCGTGGGGACGACCCTATAGTCGTCGGAAAAGTCGGCGGCGGGCCAATCTAGTCCCGGGGTCGTGGGGACGACCCTATAGTCGTCGGACATGTCGGCGGCTGGGCAACTTTGGCCAGTGGTCGTGGGGACGACCCTATAGTCGTCGGACTTGTCGGCGGCGGGCCAACCTATTCCCGGGGTCGTGGGGACGACCCTATACTCGTCGGACATGTCGGCGGCTGGCCAACCTAGACCCGGGGTCGTGGAGACGACCCTATAGTCGTCGGACAAGTCGGCGGCGGGCCAACCTAGTCCCGGGGTCGTGGGGACGACCCTATAGTCGTCGGACATGACGGTGCCGGGGCAATCTAGCCCCGGGGTCGTGGGGACGACCCTATAGACGTCGGACACGTCGGCGGCGGGCCAACCTAGTCCCGGGGTCGTAGGGACGACCCTATAGTCGTCGGACATGTCGGCGGCTGGGCAACTTTGGCCAGTGGTCGTGGGGACGACCCTATAGTCGTCGGACAGGTCGGCGGCGGGCCAACCTAGTCCCGGGGTCGTGGGGACGACCGTATAGGCGTCTGACAAGTCGGTGGCGGGCCAATCTAGCCCCGGGGTCGTGGGGACGACCCTATAGTCGTCGGACAAGTCGGCGGCGGGCCAACCTAGTCCCGGGGTCGTGGGGACAACCCTATAGTCGTCGGACATGACGGTGGCGGGCCAATCTAGTCCCGGGGTCGTGGGGACGACCCTATAATCGTCGGACACGTCGGCGGGTGACCAACTTTGGCCTGTGGTCGTGGGGACGACCCTATAGTCGTCGGACAAGTCGGCGGCGGGCCAATCTAGTCCCGGGGTCGTGGGGACGACCGTATAGGCGTCTGACAAGTCGGTGGCGGGCCAATCTAGCCCCGGGGTCGTGGGGACGACCCTATAGTCGTCGGACAAGTCGGCGGCGGGCCAACCTAGTCCCGGGGTCGTGGGGACAACCCTATAGTCGTCGTACATGACGGTGGCGGGCCAATCTAGTCCCGGGGTCGTGGGGACGACCCTATAGTCGTCGGACATGTCGGCGGGTGACCAACTTTGGCCCGTGGTCGTGGGGACGACCCTATAGTCGTCGGACAAGTCGGCGGCGGGCCAACCTAGTCCCTGGGTCGTGGGGACGACCCTATAGTCGTCGGACATGTCGGCGGCTGACCAACTTTGGCCCGTGGTCGTGGGCACGACCCTATAGTCGTCGGACATGACGGTGGCGGGCCAATCTAGCCCCGGGGTCGTGGGGACGACCCTATAGGCGTCGGAAAAGTCGGCAGCGGGCCAACCTAGTCGAGAGGTCGTGGGGACGACCCTATAGTCGTCGGACATGTCGGCGGGTGACCAACTTTGGCCCGTGGTCATGGGGACGACCCTATAGTCGTCTGACAAGTCAGCGGCGGGCCAACCTAGTCCCGGGGTCGTGGAGACGACCCTATAGTCGTCGGATATGACGGTGGGGGGTCAATCTAGTCCGGGGGTCGTGGGGACGACCCTATAGGCGTCGGACAAGTCGGCGGCGGGCCAACCTATTCGCGGGGTCGTGGGGACGACCCTATAGGCGTCGGACAAGTCGGCGGCGGGCCAACCTAGTCGCGGGGTCGTGGGGACGACCCTATAGTCGTCGGACATGACGGTGGCGGGCCAATCTATTCCCGGGGTCGTGGGGACGACCCTATAGTCGTCGGACATGTCGGCGGCTGACCAACTTTGGCGCGTGGTCGTGGGCACGACCCTATAGTCGTCGGACAAGTCGGCGGCAGGCCAACCTAGTCCCGGGATCGTGGGTACGACCCTATAGCCGTCGGACACGTCGGCGGGTGACCAACTTTGGCCTGTGGTCGTGGGGACGACCCTATAGTCGTCGGACAAGTCGGCGGCGGGCCAATCTAGTCCCGGGGTCGTGGGGACGACCGTATAGGCGTCTGACAAGTCGGCGGCGGGCCAACCTAGTCGCGGGGTCGTGGGGACGACCCTATAGTCGTCGTACATGACGGTGGCGGGCCAATCTAGTCCCGGGGTCATGGGGACGACCCTATAGTCGTCGGACATGTCGGCGGGTGACCAACTTTGGCCCGTTGTCGTGGGGACGACCCTATAGTCGTCGCACAAGTCGGCGGCGGGCCAACCTAGTCCCTGGGTCGTGGGGACGACCTTATAGTCGTCGGACATGTCGGCGGCTGACCAACTTTGGCCCGTGGTCGTGGGCACGACCCTATAGTCGTCGGACATGACGGTGGCGGGCCAATCTAGCCCCGGGGTCGTGGGGACGACCCTATAGGCGTCGGAAAAGTCGGCAGCGGGCCAACCTAGTCGAGAGGTCGTGGGGACGACCCTATAGTCGTCGGACATGTCGGCGGGTGACCAACTTTGGCCCGTGGTCATGGGGACGACCCTATAGTCGTCTGACAAGTCAGCGGCGGGCCAACCTAGTCCCGGGGTCGTGGAGACGACCCTATAGTCGTCGGATATGACGGTGGGGGGTCAATCTAGTCCGGGGGTCGTGGGGACGACCCTATAGGCGTCGGACAAGTCGGCGGCGGGCCAACCTATTCGCGGGGTCGTGGGGACGACCCTATAGGCGTCGGACAAGTCGGCGGCGGGCCAACCTAGTCGCGGGGTCGTGGGGACGACCCTATAGTCGTCGGACATGACGGTGGCGGGCCAATCTATTCCCGGGGTCGTGGGGACGACCCTATAGTCGTCGGACATGTCGGCGGCTGACCAACTTTGGCGCGTGGTCGTGGGCACGACCCTATAGTCGTCGGACAAGTCGGCGGCAGGCCAACCTAGTCCCGGGATCGTGGGTACGACCCTATAGCCGTCGGACATGACGGTGGCGGGCCAATCTAGTCCCGGGGTCGTGGGGACGACCCTATAGTCGTCGGACATACCGGCGGGTGACCAACTTTGGCCCGTGGTCATGGGGACGACCCTATAGTCGTCTCACAAGTCAGCGGCGGGCCAACCTTGTCCCGGAGTCGTGGAGACGACCCTATAGTCGTCGGACATGACGGTGGGGGGTCAATCTAGTCCGGGGGTCGTGGGGACGACCCTATAGTCGTAGGACATGACGGTGGCGGGCCAATCTAGCCCCGGGGTCGTGGGGACGACCCTATAATCGTCGGACACGTCGGCGGGTGACCAACTTTGGCCTGGGGTCGTGGGGACGACCCTATAGTCGTCGGACATGACGGTGGCGGGCCAATCTAGCCCCGGGGTCGTGGGGACGACCCTATAGGCGTCGGACAAGTCGGCAGCGGGCCAACCTAGTCGAGAGGTCGTGGGGACGACCCTATAGTCGTCGGACATATCGGCGGGTGACCAACTTTGGCCCGTGGTCATGGGGACGACCCTATAGTCGTCTGACAAGTCAGCGGCGGGCCAACCTAGTCCCGGGGTCGTGGAGACGACCCTATAGTCGTCGGATATGACGGTGGGGGGACAATCTAGTCCGGGGGTCGTGGGGACGACCCTATAGGCGTCGGACAAGTCGGCGGCGGGCCAACCTATTCGCGGGGTCGTGGGGACGACCCTATAGGCGTCGGACAAGTCGGCGGCGGGCCAACCTAGTCGCGGGGTCGTGGGGACGACCCTATAGTCGTCGGACATGACGGTGGCGGGCCAATCTATTCCCGGGGTCGTGGGGACGACCCTATAGTCGTCGGACATGTCGGCGGCTGACCAACTTTGGCGCGTGGTCGTGGGCACGACCCTATAGTCGTCGGACAAGTCGGCGGCAGGTCAATCTAGTCCCGGGATCGTGGGTACGACCCTATAGCCGTCGGACATGACGGTGGCGGGCCAATCTATTCCCGGGGTCGTGGGGACGACCCTATAGTCGTCGGACATATCGGCGGGTGACCAACTTTGGCCCGTGGTCATGGGGACGACCCTATAGTCGTCTGACAAGTCAGCGGCGGGCCAACCTAGTCCCGGGGTCGTGGAGACGACCCTATAGTCGTCGGACATGACGGTGGGGGGTCAATCTAGTCCGGGGGTCGTGGGGACGACCCTATAGTCGTAGGACATGACGGTGGCGGGCCAATCTAGCCCCGGGGTCGTGGGGACGACCCTATAGTCGTCGGACAAGTCGGCGGCGGGCCAACCTAGTCCCGGGGTCGTGGGGACAACCCTATAGTCGTCGGACATGACGGTGGCGGGCCAATCTAGTCCCGGGGTCGTGGGGACGACCCTATAATCGTCGGACACGTCGGCGGGTGACCAACTTTGGCCTGTGGTCGTGGGGACGACCCTATAGTCGTCGGACAAGTCGGCGGCGGGCCAATCTAGTCCCGGGGTCGTGGGGACGACCGTATAGGCGTCTGACAAGTCGGCGGCGGGCCAACCTATTCGCGGGGTCGTGGGGACGACCCTATAGTCGTCGTACATGACGGTGGCGGGCCAATCTAGTCCCGGGGTCATGGGGACGACCCTATAGTCGTCGGACATGTCGGCGGGTGACCAACTTTGGCCCGTGGTCGTGGGGACGACCCTATAGTCGTCGCACAAGTCGGCGGCGGGCCAACCTAGTCCCTGGGTCGTGGGGACGACCTTATAGTCGTCGGACATGTCGGCGGCTGACCAACTTTGGCCCGTGGTCGTGGGCACGACCCTATAGTCGTCGGACATGACGGTGGCGGGCCAATCTAGCCCCGGGGTCGTGGGGACGACCCTATAGGCGTCGGACAAGTCGGCAGCGGGCCAACCTAGTCGAGAGGTCGTGGGGACGACCCTATAGTCGTCGGACATGTCGGCGGGTGACCAACTTTGGCCCGTGGTCATGGGGACGACCCTATAGTCGTCTGACAAGTCAGCGGCGGGCCAACCTAGTCCCGGGGTCGTGGAGACGACCCTATAGTCGTCGGATATGACGGTGGGGGGTCAATCTAGTCCGGGGGTCGTGGGGACGACCCTATAGGCGTCGGACAAGTCGGCGGCGGGCCAACCTATTCGCGGGGTCGTGGGGACGACCCTATAGGCGTCGGACAAGTCGGCGGCGGGCCAACCTAGTCGCGGGGTCGTGGGGACGACCCTATAGTCGTCGGACATGACGGTGGCGGGCCAATCTATTCCCGGGGTCGTGGGGACGACCCTATAGTCGTCGGACATGTCGGCGGCTGACCAACTTTGGCGCGTGGTCGTGGGCACGACCCTATAGTCGTCGGACAAGTCGGCGGCAGGCCAACCTAGTCCGGGGATCGTGGGTACGACCCTATAGCCGTCGGACATGACGGTGGCGGGCCAATCTAGTCCCGGGGTCGTGGGGACGACCCTATAGTCGTCGGACATATCGGCGGGTGACCAACTTTGGCCCGTGGTCATGGGGACGACCCTATAGTCGTCTGACAAGTCAGCGGCGGGCCAACCTTGTCCCGGGGTCGTGGAGACGACCCTATAGTCGTCGGACATGACGGTGGGGGGTCAATCTAGTCCGGGGGTCGTGGGGACGACCCTATAGTCGTAGGACATGACGGTGGCGGGCCAATCTAGCCCCGGGGTCGTGGGGACGACCCTATAGTCGTCGGACAAGTCGGCGGCGGGCCAACCTAGTCCCGGGGTCATGGGGACAACCCTATAGTCGTCGGACATGACGGTGGCGGGCCAATCTAGTCCCGGGGTCGTGGGGACGACCCTATAATCGTCGGACACGTCGGCGGGTGACCAACTTTGGCCTGTGGTCGTGGGGACGACCCTATAGTCGTAGGACAAGTCGGCGGCGGGCCAATCTAGTCCCGGGGTCGTGGGGACGACCCTATAGGCGTCGGACAAGTCGGCGGCGGGCCAACCTAGTCGCGGGGTCATGGGGACGACCCTATAGTCGTCGTACATGACGGTGGCGGGCCAATCTAGTCCCGGGGTCGTGGGGACGACCCTATAGTCGTCGGACATGTCGGCGGGTGACCAACTTTGGCCCGTGGTCGTGGGGACGACCCTATAGTCGTGGCACAAGTCGGCGGCGGGCCAACCTAGTCCCTGGGTCGTGGGGACGACCCTATAGTCGTCGGACATGTCGGCGGCTGACCAACTTTGGCCCGTGGTCGTGGGCACGACCCTATAGTCGTCGGACATGACGGTGGCGGGCCAATCTAGCCCCGGGGTCGTGGGGACGACCCTATAGGCGTCGGACAAGTCGGCAGCGGGCCAACCTAGTCGAGAGGTCGTGGGGACGACCCTATAGTCGTCGGACATATCGGCGGGTGACCAACTTTGGCCCGTGGTCATGGGGACGACCCTATAGTCGTCTGACAAGTCAGCGGCGGGCCAACCTAGCCCCGGGGTCGTGGAGACGACCCTATAGTCGTCGGATATGACGGTGGGGGGTCAATCTAGTCCGGGGGTCGTGGGGACGACCCTATAGGCGTCGGACAAGTCGGCGGCGGGCCAACCTAGTCGCGGGGTCGTGGGGACGACCCTATAGTCGTCGGACATGACGGTGGCGGGCCAATCTATTCCCGGTGTCGTGGGGACGACCCTATAGTCGTCGGACATGTCGGCGGCTGCGCAACTTTGGCCAGTGGTCGTGGGGACGACCCTATAGTCGTCGGACATGTCGGCGGCAGGGCAACTTTGGCCCATGGTCGTGGGGACGACCCTATAGTCGTCGGACATGTCGGCGGCTGGCCAACCTAGACCCGGGGTGGTGGAGACGACCCTATAGTCGTCGGACATGTCGGCGGCTGGCCAACCTAGTCCCGTGGTCGTGGGGACGACCCTATAGTCGTCGGACAAGTCGGCGGCGGGCCAACCTAGTCCCGGGGTCGTGGGGACGACCGTATACTCGTCCGACATGCCGGCGGCGGGCCAACCTACTCCCGGGGTCGTGGGGACGACCCTATAGTCGTCGGAAAAGTCGGCGGCGGGCCAATCTAGTCCCGGGGTCGTGGGGACGACCCTATAGTCGTCGGACATGTCGGCGGCTGGGCAACTTTGGCCAGTGGTCGTGGGGACGACCCTATAGTCGTCGGACTTGTCGGCGGCGGGCCAACCTATTCCCGGGGTCGTGGGGACGACCCTATACTCGTCGGACATGTCGGCGGCTGGCCAACCTAGACCCGGGGTCGTGGAGACGACCCTATAGTCGTCGGACAAGTCGGCGGCGGGCCAACCTAGTCCCGGGGTCGTGGGGACGACCCTATAGTCGTCGGACATGACGGTGCCGGGGCAATCTAGCCCCGGGGTCGTGGGGACGACCCTATAGACGTCGGACACGTCGGCGGCGGGCCAACCTAGTCCCGGGGTCGTAGGGACGACCCTATAGTCGTCGGACATGTCGGCGGCTGGGCAACTTTGGCCAGTGGTCGTGGGGACGACCCTATAGTCGTCGGACAAGTCGGCGGCGGGCCAACCTAGTCCCGGGGTCGTGGGGACGACCGTATAGGCGTCTGACAAGTCGGTGGCGGGCCAATCTAGCCCCGGGGTCGTGGGGACGACCCTATAGTCGTCGGACAAGTCGGCGGCGGGCCAACCTAGTCCCGGGGTCGTGGGGACAACCCTATAGTCGTCGGACATGACGGTGGCGGGCCAATCTAGTCCCGGGGTCGTGGGGACGACCCTATAATCGTCGGACACGTCGGCGGGTGACCAACTTTGGCCTGTGGTCGTGGGGACGACCCTATAGTCGTCGGACAAGTCGGCGGCGGGCCAATCTAGTCCCGGGGTCGTGGGGACGACCGTATAGGCGTCTGACAAGTCGGTGGCGGGCCAATCTAGCCTCGGGGTCGTGGGGACGACCCTATAGTCGTCGGACAAGTCGGCG
>CAMITZ010000270.1:80000-87500 GCA_946251845.1 Andrena fulva | reverse complement strand
GTCCGAGCGTCTCGGTCGGAGCAGCGTTGGGCGCGTGGCTATTCTATGACCTCGGTTGAGAAGCAGTCACCGCTCCTCGAGATTCTGTCTCGACTGTTCTTGCCGTGTTGCGTTTCGGATTTCTCCACACAGCATTACCACGGGTCGGTGTCTAAGACCGAATGGCCCTTATGTGGTGAGCGTCCAAAAGTGACGTTGGTGACACGTATGCACTTATGTGTATGCTTGTACGACCTCATGCATTCAACTCTTTATCCACGCAGATGGACGATTTAAACTTAACAAAACGCTAAGGAAGGCTAGCGTCGGGTACATATGAAGTATCGAACTAAAAGTTCGAACTTTGAAAGAGGGAGAAAGTAGATACAAACCCAAGAGGTGTCAGATCTCGATATGCCTAGCGCGCACATTACGTGCCAACTCGTTATGACCAGCATGGCACGGTCCGCGCTTTCCCGTTTGCTCAGCATGCACTTGTCCGCGCTATTACGTACATGACCAGCGTGAATGATACGCGCTTTGTCGATTTGTCCAGCGTGTAGTGGTCCGTGCTTCTACGGTGGATGCTAGCGTGCGTGTACTCCGTGCTTCCCGGTGGATGCAGCGGCACGCGTGATACGCGCTTTATCGAGCATCCGATGCCATCCTTATATTTATGAAGGAAATATAATGAATTTTGTCTGTAACTGAGATCTTTCTGTGAACGTATATATGAAAGGCACATATCCGATTAAAATTTTAGTCAGTGGAAAAATCGAAACGATATGATGCCTCGAAGTATGATATAATTGTGAAGGAGTGTGGAGAGAGAAAGGCACATATTATCCGAATTAGTCAGTGGAAAATCTAGGATATATATGGTGTCTGGAAGAGAAGGAGAGTGGAGAGAAAGGCACACCACGTATCATCCGAGGAGTTAGTCAGTGGAAAATCCTGGGTGTGATATGTTGGGTGTCTCTGGAGAGAAGTTATAAGGAGGAGAGGAGGCACATATCCGAGATAGAATTTGTGGAACAAATCGAGGATAGTGATGTGTCTAAAACTGCACGCTGTTGTGTATGTTTTATAAAATCAAAAATGAATGGGGCATCGTCGATCCGTCTCTAAAAGAGCGGACGACGCGATGAGAACGGAAAGAACACGAAAGTGTGTGTGAATTCGAAGAGAGAGGGAAGCTTCGCGAAGCTCCCTGGTTGATCCTGCCAGTAGTCATATGCTTGTCTCAAAGATTAAGCCATGCATGTCTCAGTACATACCGTATTAAGGTGAAACCGCGAATGGCTCATTAAATCAGTTATGGTTCCTTAGATCGTACCCACATTTACTTGGATAACTGTGGTAATTCTAGAGCTAATACATGCAAAACAGAGTTCCGACCAGAGATGGAAGGAACGCTTTTATTAGATCAAAACCAATCGGTGGCGGATGGTTTGCCGTCCGTCCCATCGTTTGCTTTGGTGACTCTGAATAACTTTGTGCTGATCGCATGGTCATCTAGCACCGGCGACGCATCTTTCAAATGTCTGCCTTATCAACTGTCGATGGTAGGTTCTGCGCCTACCATGGTTGTAACGGGTAACGGGGAATCAGGGTTCGATTCCGGAGAGGGAGCCTGAGAAACGGCTACCACATCCAAGGAAGGCAGCAGGCGCGCAAATTACCCACTCCCGGCACGGGGAGGTAGTGACGAAAAATAACGATACGGGACTCATCCGAGGCCCCGTAATCGGAATGAGTACACTTTAAATCCTTTAACAAGGATCCATTGGAGGGCAAGTCTGGTGCCAGCAGCCGCGGTAATTCCAGCTCCAATAGCGTATATTAAAGTTGTTGCGGTTAAAAAGCTCGTAGTTGAATCTGTGTGTCACAGTGTCGGTTCACCGCTCGCGGTGTTTAACTGGCATTATGTGGTACGTCCTACCGGTGGGCTTAGCTCTTCACGGGGCGGTCCAACTAATATCCCATCGCGGTGCTCTTCACTGAGTGTCGAGGTGGGCCGGTACGTTTACTTTGAACAAATTAGAGTGCTCAAAGCAGGCTACCTTCGCCTGAATACTGTGTGCATGGAATAATGGAATAGGACCTCGGTTCTATTTTGTTGGTTTTCGGAACCCCGAGGTAATGATTAATAGGGACAGATGGGGCATTCGTATTGCGACGTTAGAGGTGAAATTCTTGGATCGTCGCAAGACGGACAGAAGCGAAAGCATTTGCCAAAAATGTTTTCATTAATCAAGAACGAAAGTTAGAGGTTCGAAGGCGATCAGATACCGCCCTAGTTCTAACCATAAACGATGCCAGCTAGCGATCCGCCGAAGTTCCTCCGATGACTCGGCGGGCAGCTTCCGGGAAACCAAAGCTTTTGGGTTCCGGGGGAAGTATGGTTGCAAAGCTGAAACTTAAAGGAATTGACGGAAGGGCACCACCAGGAGTGGAGCCTGCGGCTTAATTTGACTCAACACGGGAAACCTCACCAGGCCCGGACACCGGAAGGATTGACAGATTTATAGCTCTTTCTTGATTCGGTGGGTGGTGGTGCATGGCCGTTCTTAGTTGGTGGAGCGATTTGTCTGGTTAATTCCGATAACGAACGAGACTCTAGCCTGCTAAATAGACGTAACTTATGGTATCACGAAGGTCCCCGACTTCGGTCGGTGGGTTTTTACTACCAACGTACAAACAAATCTTCTTAGAGGGACAGGCGGCTTCTAGCCGCACGAGATTGAGCAATAACAGGTCTGTGATGCCCTTAGATGTTCTGGGCCGCACGCGCGCTACACTGAAGGAATCAGCGTGTTTTCCCTGGCCGAAAGGCCCGGGTAACCCGCTGAACCTCCTTCGTGCTAGGGATTGGGGCTTGCAATTATTCCCCATGAACGAGGAATTCCCAGTAAGCGCGAGTCATAAGCTCGCGTTGATTACGTCCCTGCCCTTTGTACACACCGCCCGTCGCTACTACCGATTGAATGATTTAGTGAGGTCTTCGGACTGGTGCGCGGCAATGTCTCGGCATTGCCGATGTTGCCGGGAAGATGACCAAACTTGATCATTTAGAGGAAGTAAAAGTCGTAACAAGGTTTCCGTAGGTGAACCTGCGGAAGGATCATTAACAAGGCTCAGAGAGCAAAAAAGCAAAAAGCTTGAATCGTAACTATGCAAAAACTAATATAAATGCGAACGCATTTATAAACAGATACCAAAAACTAAATGCGGATGCATTTAAACAGATACCAAAAACGAAATGCGAACGCATTTCTGTATATATTATAGCACCGCGTGGCACGGCTTACGCCGCGGAGGTCGCTACAGACGGAGAACCTGGTTTCTCACCGCGACGCTCCCGTCCGCTGCCATCGGTGAAGCGCAAAGAGCGAAGCGCGCCAGACCGCCAGACCGCGGCGCCCCCTCTATGAGAACGGGACGATAATACGAACGCAATCACGAGTGCGCTCGCGCGAGGTATCTCGAGAGGCCGTCGTTAACTGGATCGGGAAGCAAAACAAGACCCGTCGTTGCGATCGTGCCTCCGGTAATCCGCCGCCTCGTCGATTCGCGTTCACCTCGTATCGGAGGCGTGTGCCGCCGTGTTATATACACGATACTTACCGTCTGCGCGTGCGTCTGCGCGTGCGTCTGTACGCTCGTATCGAGAAAGGAGAGTCACTCGCGACCCAAGACGGGGACGAAAACGCACCGCAAGCGCCCCGAGTGGGGTTAAGTAAAGCGCGCGCGCGCGAGGAGAGGGCAGAGGAACGAGCCGCCGTCGAAGCCTCCTGTGCTTCGCGACGTTTCGCTCTCTCTCGACACGACGCTTCTTCCACTCGCATCCCGCTTCCTCAGTTTTGGTCGCGCTCTCCGAATAGAAGTCCTGTGACACGACGGACCCTCTCCTCGGAGAGGACCCGGCGGGTAACCTAGGGCGGCTCGCACATCGATCGCGTGGACGTGCGTCCCCGGTACCGCTCGCTCGCTCGCTCGATCGCGCCCCGATAGCCAAAAAAGGACCGGCTGTGAAGCTTCGATAGCGAAAGTCCGATTGGACCGATCGAAGCCGGCCGCGCGTCCGCTTTCGGGGGACTGCGACGACGATAGAGAGCGTGTGAGGAAGGGGACGCTGCCGCGTGCGGTGGCCCGCCCGCAGAGTACGCGATTACGGTTCTCGTATCCGTGTATCTCGAAGGTTTTTAAATGAATTTGTACGCTCGGCCGTCGGACGTGTCGCGCGGTGTTTCCGCGTTACGCTTCGACGGTTCCCGTCCTGGACACAAATCTCACACAGTGTCGTCAACGCTGGCGACGCCCGGACCTCCTTCGCGCGCTGGTTGGAGGCGCCACGGGCCTCGGCTTCATCCGAACCGAGAACAAAAGATATAACGAACATATTTAATAACACGATTACCCTGAACGGTGGATCACTTGGCTCGTGGGTCGATGAAGAACGCAGCTAATTGCGCGTCAACGTGTGAACTGCAGGACACATGAACATCGACATTTCGAACGCACATTGCGGTCCACGGATACAATTCCTGGACCACGCCTGGCTGAGGGTCGTTATCGCATACAAAAGACTGCTTGCGTCGGTTCTCCGTATATAATATCATCCTCGCCGTCTCGCGTTTCCGACGATGTAACGCGTTTCGGAGTCGGGTCGATGGTACACGCGAGATACGCGACGTACGAGCGAAAGTTGGGCCGTTCGTCGGTGTTTGCCACGGCTCGCGTGAAGCGTGTACTCTCTATCTCTCTCCCGTGCGAGAAGCAGAGAGAGGCGAATGTGATGAGAATGATCGTGCGGACTCGCGTGCGTGCTTTCACGGCGTCGCGCGTCGTTGTTTTACAACGACCGCCCGTGTGCTTGGCACCGCTCCCTGGATCATCACACACAGAGCAGCCTCTCCGCTCGCACCGGGGTGAGTGTGTAGATTTGACTTCACGTTCCGCGCGAGATCTTCTACCGTGCTCCCGACGTCGCCTGAAATGAAAAATTTGTCCTGAGAAAGAGACCGAAAAGAAGAAGGGGAGAGCAGCGAGAGATGATAGAGAAGAGAGGAAAGAGCAGTGCGCGGCATATCGTGCGCCGATCGATCTATATCGTCGGGTTCACGCGGCCCCAGGGATTTTATAAAGAGGAGGGTCGTCGTTGACAAGTGAGAAGTGTTGTCAGTCAATCTCTATATAACACCGAGGGCACAACACACACTCGTTCTTCGGGACGCCGTGAAGATCCAAGGGTCTACAATGAGAAAATAGAGGCGCTGTGCGGGATGATAAATAAACCACGCGTCAACAGGATATCGGGTCGATGTATTTCCCCGTAGTTGCGCGTGTCCTCGCCTAGCCCTATTATTCATTTTCTCCCTATGGCCACGTTCCGTCGACACACAAAAGAGTGTTTGCGCCAAACATCCGATGAAGAGAGATTGCTCCACTCGTCGCTTCTCTAAACGTTTCTGTACCCCCGGAATCCTCCTTGGCGCGGCTGGGCGAATTCTGGAACTTTTGACGAACCGAAAGGCGCTGATGCCGCGCGAAATGTGCAAGAGAGGGAGAGACTCTCCTTCGTAGAATGGAAGAACGAGTCTCCCCGATCGCGCCCCACATTGTCTTTGTCGCGTTGTTGGTCGATCGTGTACGAGACCACCGCGCGTCTCACCGGTCGTCCAGTCCACGGAAAAGCTTATTTTTCGGCGGTTCCCTCTGCTCGAGTCACACGGCGTGTGAGGGACAGCGGAATCTCAAAGCTAATATAGCGGACGGACGTTAAAGTAAAAACCGGTGCTCGTTCCGCGAGAGTCTCACGGATCGAATCGACGGTGCGCGACGAAAAGACACCTTTCCTCTGGAATCGTGCGATGGCACCTCTGGATATATATAATAAACGAGATCGATCCACATCGATCCGTCGTCGTCGTCGTCGGGCTACGAGCCGGGATGTGTGTACGGGGATGATACGCAATACGCGCACACCCCGTACTCCCGCCGGGAGACCCGTTCGAGGTGTACAATAATATCCAAAAGAGGGAGCACGATTTTATAATTCCGGAGGCAGCGCGCGCGCGCGCGCGCGCGCGCGCTTCTCCAAAATATCTTCTCTCCGTTTCACGGTCTCCTCTCTCAGCCTTTTTTTCTCTGGTGGCACAAATTTATTTATATATATATAATAAAACGATTGACGACGACCTCAGAGTAGGCGAGATTACCCGCTGAATTTAAGCATATTACTAAGCGGAGGAAAAGAAACTAACAAGGATTTCCTTAGTAGCGGCGAGCGAACAGGAATTAGCCCAGCACTGAATCCCGCGGTTCCGCCGCAGGGAATTGTAGTGTTCAGGAGGATCCGTTTATCCCGTGACGTCGCACCGCGTCCAAGTCCATCTTGAATGGGGCCACTTACCCGCAGAGGGTGCCAGGCCCGTAGCGACCGGTACGCGTTTCGGGAGGATCTCTCCATAGAGTCGGGTTGCTTGAGAGTGCAACCCTAAGTGGGTGGTAAACTCCATCTAAGGCTAAATACAACCACGAGACCGATAGCGAACAAGTACCGTGAGGGAAAGTTGAAAAGAACTTTGAAGAGAGAGTTCAAGAGTACGTGAAACCGTTCAGGGGTAAACCTGAGAAACCCAAAAGATCGAATGGGGAGATTCATCGTCGACGAGGCTGGCTCCCGTCGGTGCGCGATACTCCGGGTGTGGACCATTAGTGGTTCCATTAGCGAGGGTACACCACCGGCGGCGAATGTTCCGGCCACGTAGTCGTGCACTTCTCCCCTAGTAGAACGTCGCGACCCGTTGCGTGTCGGTCTACGGCCCGAGCGGTTGCCTGTTTCGTTGCTCCCAGAGCACGCGACAGACCCTCGGCCGCCCGGCCGGCTGCGCGACGGTACTCTGACGGTATCGGGCCGCAACCAAAATCCATTTTCGAATGTGTGTGCGTCAGGCCCGCCGCAAGCCCGGTCAGTTCTTACCCGGAGGCACGGACCTGGTGCCGTCCCCGGGCCTGGCCAGCTGTTAGCAGGCGGTGTCCTTGGACTGGCCAAGCTTCGAATTACCGGTCGGCGACGCTACTGCTTTGGGTACTCTCAGGACCCGTCTTGAAACACGGACCAAGGAGTCTAACATGTGCGCGAGTCATTGGGAGAAAGAAACCTAAAGGCGGAATGAAAGTGAAGGTCGACCTTCGCGTCGACCGAGGGAGGATCGGCCGCGTTACGATGCGGCCTCGCACTCCCGGGGCGTCTCGTTCTCATTGCGAGAAGAGGCGCACCTAGAGCGTACACGTTGGGACCCGAAAGATGGTGAACTATGCCTGGTCAGGACGAAGTCAGGGGAAACCCTGATGGAGGTCCGTAGCGATTCTGACGTGCAAATCGATCGTCGGAACTGGGTATAGGGGCGAAAGACTAATCGAACCATCTAGTAGCTGGTTCCCTCCGAAGTTTCCCTCAGGATAGCTGGCACTCGCTCGTTCCTACGCGAACGTGTGCGAGTTTCATCTGGTAAA
>CAMITZ010000270.1:20000-25000 GCA_946251845.1 Andrena fulva | reverse complement strand
GACCATCAAACTCGACCAATCCTCGAAACAACCATTGATCCTTGCTCTCCGTTGCATTGCGAACGTATTACTCTAATGGTTCGACCACGGTCGTCGTGCTCCTTTTCGAGATAATCGCGAAAAACTCCAATCGCTCCGAAAATTTCAAAGTCCCGTCATATTTTAATCTTCGGAACAACCATTGATCCTTGTTCTCCGTTGCATTGCGAACGTATTACTCTAATGGTTCGACCACGGTCGTCGTGCTCGTTTTCGAGATAATCGCGAAAAACTCCGACCGCTCCGAAAATTTCAGTCCTTCGGCACCGTGGTCCGGCCGACCATCAAACTCGACCAATCCTCGAAACAACCATTGATCCTTGCTCTCCGTTGCATTGCGAACGTATTACTCTAATGGTTCGACCACGGTCGTCGTGCTCCTTTTCGAGATAATCGCGAAAAACTCCAATCGCTCCGAAAATTTCAAAGTCCCGTCATATTTTAATCTTCGGAACAACCATTGATCCTTGTTCTCCGTTGCATTGCGAACGTATTACTCTAATGGTTCGACCACGGTCGTCGTGCTCGTTTTCGAGATAATCGCGAAAAACTCCGACCGCTCCGAAAATTTCAGTCCTTCGGCACCGTGGTCCGACCGCCCAGCAAATTCGACCAATCCTCGAAAAAAACATTGATCCTTGTTTCCCGTTGCATTGCGAACGTATTACTCTAATGGTTCGACCACGGTCGTCGTGCTCCTTTTCGAGATAATCGCGAAAAACTCCAATCAGCTTCGAAAATTTCAAAGTCCCGAGAAATTATTTTCGAATGTTGTTTTGGACCGTGTATTTATCGTGTTAATGGTCGCGGCGATTGTTTATAACAATTCGTTCAGTCGGTTCACTCTTGGCCCCGGCGCCCTCTCCGCGGCTAAGTCCCAGCGTGCCAGGCGAACGGGCTGTTGTAGCGGCGGTTTACACCCATAAGCGCCCGTGCGTAAGGTACGGCGGCGCCGGCGTTCCGGCCGGCCGTTCGGTATCTATAAGGGAGAGCGACGGTCCGAGCGTCTCGGTCGGAGCAGCGTTGGGCGCGTGGCTATTCTATGACCTCGGTTGAGAAGCAGTCACCGCTCCTCGAGATTCTGTCTCGACTGTTCTTGCCGTGTTGCGTTTCGGATTTCTCCACACAGCATTACCACGGGTCGGTGTCTAAGACCGAATGGCCCTTATGTGGTGAGCGTCCAAAAGTGACGTTGGTGACACGTATGCACTTATGTGTATGCTTGTACGACCTCATGCATTCAACTCTTTATCCACGCAGATGGACGATTTAAACTTAACAAAACGCTAAGGAAGGCTAGCGTCGGGTACATATGAAGTATCGAACTAAAAGTTCGAACTTTGAAAGAGGGAGAAAGTAGATACAAACCCAAGAGGTGTCAGATCTCGATATGCCTAGCGCGCACATTACGTGCCAACTCGTTATGACCAGCATGGCACGGTCCGCGCTTTCCCGTTTGCTCAGCATGCACTTGTCCGCGCTATTACGTACATGACCAGCGTGAATGATACGCGCTTTGTCGATTTGTCCAGCGTGTAGTGGTCCGTGCTTCTACGGTGGATGCTAGCGTGCGTGTACTCCGTGCTTCCCGGTGGATGCAGCGGCACGCGTGATACGCGCTTTATCGAGCATCCGATGCCATCCTTATATTTATGAAGGAAATATAATGAATTTTGTCTGTAACTGAGATCTTTCTGTGAACGTATATATGAAAGGCACATATCCGATTAAAATTTTAGTCAGTGGAAAATCGAAACGATATGATGCCTCGAAGTATGATATAATTGTGAAGGAGTGTGGAGAGAGAAAGGCACATATTATCCGAATTAGTCAGTGGAAAATCTAGGATATATATGGTGTCTGGAAGAGAAGAGAGTGGAGAGAAAGGCACACCACGTATCATCCGAGGAGTTAGTCAGTGGAAAATCCTGGGTGTGATATGTTGGGTGTCTCTGGAGAGAAGTTATAAGGAGGAGAGGAGGCACATATCCGAGATAGAATTGTGGAACAAATCGAGGATAGTGATGTGTCTAAAACTGCACGCTGTTGTGTATGTTTTATAAAATCAAAAATGAATGGGGCATCGTCGATCCGTCTCTAAAAGAGCGGACGACGCGATGAGAACGGAAAGAACACGAAAGTGTGTGTGAATTCGAAGAGAGAGGGAAGCTTCGCGAAGCTCCCTGGTTGAATCCTGCCAGTAGTCATATGCTTGTCTCAAGATTAAGCCATGCATGTCTCAGTACATACCGTATTAAGGTGAAACCGCGAATGGCTCATTAAATCAGTTATGGTTCCTTAGATCGTACCCACATTTACTTGGATAACTGTGGTAATTCTAGAGCTAATACATGCAAAACAGAGTTCCGACCAGAGATGGAAGGAACGCTTTTATTAGATCAAAACCAATCGGTGGCGGATGGTTTGCCGTCCGTCCCATCGTTTGCTTTGGTGACTCTGAATAACTTTGTGCTGATCGCATGGTCATCTAGCACCGGCGACGCATCTTTCAAATTGTCTGCCTTATCAACTGTCGATGGTAGGTTCTGCGCCTACCATGGTTGTAACGGGTAACGGGGAATCAGGGTTCGATTCCGGAGAGGGAGCCTGAGAAACGGCTACCACATCCAAGGAAGGCAGCAGGCGCGCAAATTACCCACTCCCGGCACGGGGAGGTAGTGACGAAAAATAACGATACGGGACTCATCCGAGGCCCCGTAATCGGAATGAGTACACTTTAAATCCTTTAACAAGGATCCATTGGAGGGCAAGTCTGGTGCCAGCAGCCGCGGTAATTCCAGCTCCAATAGCGTATATTAAAGTTGTTGCGGTTAAAAAGCTCGTAGTTGAATCTGTGTGTCACAGTGTCGGTTCACCGCTCGCGGTGTTTAACTGGCATTATGTGGTACGTCCTACCGGTGGGCTTAGCTCTTCACGGGGCGGTCCAACTAATATCCCATCGCGGTGCTCTTCACTGAGTGTCGAGGTGGGCCGGTACGTTTACTTTGAACAAATTAGAGTGCTCAAAGCAGGCTACCTTCGCCTGAATACTGTGTGCATGGAATAATGGAATAGGACCTCGGTTCTATTTTGTTGGTTTTCGGAACCCCGAGGTAATGATTAATAGGGACAGATGGGGGCATTTCGTATTGCGACGTTAGAGGTGAAATTCTTGGATCGTCGCAAGACGGACAGAAGCGAAAGCATTTGCCAAAAATGTTTTCATTAATCAAGAACGAAAGTTAGAGGTTCGAAGGCGATCAGATACCGCCCTAGTCTAACCATAAACGATGCCAGCTAGCGATCCGCCGAAGTTCCTCCGATGACTCGGCGGGCAGCTTCCGGGAAACCAAAGCTTTTGGGTTCCGGGGGAAGTATGGTTGCAAAGCTGAAACTTAAAGGAATTGACGGAAGGGCACCACCAGGAGTGGAGCCTGCGGCTTAATTTGACTCAACACGGGAAACCTCACCAGGCCCGGACACCGGAAGGATTGACAGATTTATAGCTCTTTCTTGATTCGGTGGGTGGTGGTGCATGGCCGTTCTTAGTTGGTGGAGCGATTTGTCTGGTTAATTCCGATAACGAACGAGACTCTAGCCTGCTAAATAGACGTAACTTATGGTATCACGAAGGTCCCCGACTTCGGTCGGTGGTTTTTACTACCAACGTACAAAACAAATCTTCTTAGAGGGGACAGGCGGCTTCTAGCCGCACGAGATTGAGCAATAACAGGTCTGTGATGCCCTTAGATGTTCTGGGCCGCACGCGCGCTACACTGAAGGAATCAGCGTGTTTTCCCTGGCCGAAAGGCCCGGGTAACCCGCTGAACCTCCTTCGTGCTAGGGATTGGGGCTTGCAATTATTCCCCATGAACGAGGAATTCCCAGTAAGCGCGAGTCATAAGCTCGCGTTGATTACGTCCCTGCCCTTTGTACACACCGCCCGTCGCTACTACCGATTGAATGATTTAGTGAGGTCTTCGGACTGGTGCGCGGCAATGTCTCGGCATTGCCGATGTTGCCGGGAAGATGACCAAACTTGATCATTTAGAGGAAGTAAAAGTCGTAACAAGGTTTCCGTAGGTGAACCTGCGGAAGGATCATTAACAAGGCTCAGAGAGCAAAAAAGCAAAAAGCTTGAATCGTAACTATGCAAAAACTAATATAAATGCGAACGCATTTATAAACAGATACCAAAAACTAAATGCGGATGCATTTAAACAGATACCAAAAACGAAATGCGAACGCATTTCTGTATATATTATAGCACCGCGTGGCACGGCTTACGCCGCGGAGGTCGCTACAGACGGAGAACCTGGTTTCTCACCGCGACGCTCCCGTCCGCTGCCATCGGTGAAGCGCAAAGAGCGAAGCGCGCCAGACCGCCAGACCGCGGCGCCCCCTCTATGAGAACGGGACGATAATACGAACGCAATCACGAGTGCGCTCGCGCGAGGTATCTCGAGAGGCCGTCGTTAACTGGATCGGGAAGCAAAACAAGACCCGTCGTTGCGATCGTGCCTCCGGTAATCCGCCGCCTCGTCGATTCGCGTTCACCTCGTATCGGAGGCGTGTGCCGCCGTGTTATATACACGATACTTACCGTCTGCGCGTGCGTCTGCGCGTGCGTCTGTACGCTCGTATCGAGAAAGGAGAGTCACTCGCGACCCAAGACGGGGACGAAAACGCACCGCAAGCGCCCCGAGTGGGGTTAAGTAAAGCGCGCGCGCGCGAGGAGAGGGCAGAGGAACGAGCCGCCGTCGAAGCCTCCTGTGCTTCGCGACGTTTCGCTCTCTCTCGACACGACGCTTCTTCCACTCGCATCCCGCTTCCTCAGTTTTGGTCGCGCTCTCCGAATAGAAGTCCTGTGACACGACGGACCCTCTCCTCGGAGAGGACCCGGCGGGTAACCTAGGGCGGCTCGCACATCGATCGCGTGGACGTGCGTCCCCGGTACCGCT
>CAMITZ010000270.1:5000-12500 GCA_946251845.1 Andrena fulva | reverse complement strand
AGATAATCGCGAAAAACTCCAATCGCTCCGAAAATTTCAAAGTCCCGTCATATTTTAATCTTCGGAACAACCATTGATCCTTGTTCTCCGTTGCATTGCGAACGTATTACTCTAATGGTTCGACCACGGTCGTCGTGCTCGTTTTCGAGATAATCGCGAAAAACTCCGACCGCTCCGAAAATTTCAGTCCTTCGGCACCGTGGTCCGGCCGACCATCAAACTCGACCAATCCTCGAAACAACCATTGATCCTTGCTCTCCGTTGCATTGCGAACGTATTACTCTAATGGTTCGACCACGGTCGTCGTGCTCCTTTTCGAGATAATCGCGAAAAACTCCAATCGCTCCGAAAATTTCAAAGTCCCGTCATATTTTAATCTTCGGAACAACCATTGATCCTTGTTCTCCGTTGCATTGCGAACGTATTACTCTAATGGTTCGACCACGGTCGTCGTGCTCGTTTTCGAGATAATCGCGAAAAACTCCGACCGCTCCGAAAATTTCAGTCCTTCGGCACCGTGGTCCGGCCGACCATCAAACTCGACCAATCCTCGAAACAACCATTGATCCTTGCTCTCCGTTGCATTGCGAACGTATTACTCTAATGGTTCGACCACGGTCGTCGTGCTCCTTTTCGAGATAATCGCGAAAAACTCCAATCGCTCCGAAAATTTCAAAGTCCCGTCATATTTTAATCTTCGGAACAACCATTGATCCTTGTTCTCCGTTGCATTGCGAACGTATTACTCTAATGGTTCGACCACGGTCGTCGTGCTCGTTTTCGAGATAATCGCGAAAAACTCCGACCGCTCCGAAAATTTCAGTCCTTCGGCACCGTGGTCCGACCGCCCAGCAAATTCGACCAATCCTCGAAAAAAACATTGATCCTTGTTTCCCGTTGCATTGCGAACGTATTACTCTAATGGTTCGACCACGGTCGTCGTGCTCCTTTTCGAGATAATCGCGAAAAACTCCAATCAGCTTCGAAAATTTCAAAGTCCCGAGAAATTATTTTCGAATGTTGTTTTGGACCGTGTATTTATCGTGTTAATGGTCGCGGCGATTGTTTATAACAATTCGTTCAGTCGGTTCACTCTTGGCCCCGGCGCCCTCTCCGCGGCTAAGTCCCAGCGTGCCAGGCGAACGGGCTGTTGTAGCGGCGGTTTACACCCATAAGCGCCCGTGCGTAAGGTACGGCGGCGCCGGCGTTCCGGCCGGCCGTTCGGTATCTATAAGGGAGAGCGACGGTCCGAGCGTCTCGGTCGGAGCAGCGTTGGGCGCGTGGCTATTCTATGACCTCGGTTGAGAAGCAGTCACCGCTCCTCGAGATTCTGTCTCGACTGTTCTTGCCGTGTTGCGTTTCGGATTTCTCCACACAGCATTACCACGGGTCGGTGTCTAAGACCGAATGGCCCTTATGTGGTGAGCGTCCAAAAGTGACGTTGGTGACACGTATGCACTTATGTGTATGCTTGTACGACCTCATGCATTCAACTCTTTATCCACGCAGATGGACGATTTAAACTTAACAAAACGCTAAGGAAGGCTAGCGTCGGGTACATATGAAGTATCGAACTAAAAGTTCGAACTTTGAAAGAGGGAGAAAGTAGATACAAACCCAAGAGGTGTCAGATCTCGATATGCCTAGCGCGCACATTACGTGCCAACTCGTTATGACCAGCATGGCACGGTCCGCGCTTTCCCGTTTGCTCAGCATGCACTTGTCCGCGCTATTACGTACATGACCAGCGTGAATGATACGCGCTTTGTCGATTTGTCCAGCGTGTAGTGGTCCGTGCTTCTACGGTGGATGCTAGCGTGCGTGTACTCCGTGCTTCCCGGTGGATGCAGCGGCACGCGTGATACGCGCTTTATCGAGCATCCGATGCCATCCTTATATTTATGAAGGAAATATAATGAATTTTGTCTGTAACTGAGATCTTTCTGTGAACGTATATATGAAAGGCACATATCCGATTAAAATTTTAGTCAGTGGAAAAATCGAAACGATATGATGCCTCGAAGTATGATATAATTGTGAAGGAGTGTGGAGAGAGAAAGGCACATATTATCCGAATTAGTCAGTGGAAAATCTAGGATATATATGGTGTCTGGAAGAGAAGGAGAGTGGAGAGAAAGGCACACCACGTATCATCCGAGGAGTTAGTCAGTGGAAAATCCTGGGTGTGATATGTTGGGTGTCTCTGGAGAGAAGTTATAAGGAGGAGAGGAGGCACATATCCGAGATAGAATTTGTGGAACAAATCGAGGATAGTGATGTGTCTAAAACTGCACGCTGTTGTGTATGTTTTATAAAATCAAAAATGAATGGGGCATCGTCGATCCGTCTCTAAAAGAGCGGACGACGCGATGAGAACGGAAAGAACACGAAAGTGTGTGTGAATTCGAAGAGAGAGGGAAGCTTCGCGAAGCTCCCTGGTTGATCCTGCCAGTAGTCATATGCTTGTCTCAAAGATTAAGCCATGCATGTCTCAGTACATACCGTATTAAGGTGAAACCGCGAATGGCTCATTAAATCAGTTATGGTTCCTTAGATCGTACCCACATTTACTTGGATAACTGTGGTAATTCTAGAGCTAATACATGCAAAACAGAGTTCCGACCAGAGATGGAAGGAACGCTTTTATTAGATCAAAACCAATCGGTGGCGGATGGTTTGCCGTCCGTCCCATCGTTTGCTTTGGTGACTCTGAATAACTTTGTGCTGATCGCATGGTCATCTAGCACCGGCGACGCATCTTTCAAATGTCTGCCTTATCAACTGTCGATGGTAGGTTCTGCGCCTACCATGGTTGTAACGGGTAACGGGGAATCAGGGTTCGATTCCGGAGAGGGAGCCTGAGAAACGGCTACCACATCCAAGGAAGGCAGCAGGCGCGCAAATTACCCACTCCCGGCACGGGGAGGTAGTGACGAAAAATAACGATACGGGACTCATCCGAGGCCCCCGTAATCGGAATGAGTACACTTTAAATCCTTTAACAAGGATCCATTGGAGGGCAAGTCTGGTGCCAGCAGCCGCGGTAATTCCAGCTCCAATAGCGTATATTAAAGTTGTTGCGGTTAAAAAGCTCGTAGTTGAATCTGTGTGTCACAGTGTCGGTTCACCGCTCGCGGTGTTTAACTGGCATTATGTGGTACGTCCTACCGGTGGGCTTAGCTCTTCACGGGGCGGTCCAACTAATATCCCATCGCGGTGCTCTTCACTGAGTGTCGAGGTGGGCCGGTACGTTTACTTTGAACAAATTAGAGTGCTCAAAGCAGGCTACCTTCGCCTGAATACTGTGTGCATGGAATAATGGAATAGGACCTCGGTTCTATTTTGTTGGTTTTCGGAACCCCGAGGTAATGATTAATAGGGACAGATGGGGGCATTCGTATTGCGACGTTAGAGGTGAAATTCTTGGATCGTCGCAAGACGGACAGAAGCGAAAGCATTTGCCAAAAATGTTTTCATTAATCAAGAACGAAAGTTAGAGGTTCGAAGGCGATCAGATACCGCCCTAGTTCTAACCATAAACGATGCCAGCTAGCGATCCGCCGAAGTTCCTCCGATGACTCGGCGGGCAGCTTCCGGGAAACCAAAGCTTTTGGGTTCCGGGGGAAGTATGGTTGCAAAGCTGAAACTTAAAGGAATTGACGGAAGGGCACCACCAGGAGTGGAGCCTGCGGCTTAATTTGACTCAACACGGGAAACCTCACCAGGCCCGGACACCGGAAGGATTGACAGATTTATAGCTCTTTCTTGATTCGGTGGGTGGTGGTGCATGGCCGTTCTTAGTTGGTGGAGCGATTTGTCTGGTTAATTCCGATAACGAACGAGACTCTAGCCTGCTAAATAGACGTAACTTATGGTATCACGAAGGTCCCCGACTTCGGTCGGTGGGTTTTTA
This sequence comes from Andrena fulva, assembly GCA_946251845.1. NCBI lineage: Eukaryota > Metazoa > Arthropoda > Insecta > Hymenoptera > Andrenidae > Andrena > Andrena fulva. The sequence goes on along the minus strand of CAMITZ010000270.1, from coordinate 8,587 downwards.
CTACCAACGTACAAACAAATCTTCTTAGAGGGACAGGCGGCTTCTAGCCGCACGAGATTGAGCAATAACAGGTCTGTGATGCCCTTAGATGTTCTGGGCCGCACGCGCGCTACACTGAAGGAATCAGCGTGTTTTCCCTGGCCGAAAGGCCCGGGTAACCCGCTGAACCTCCTTCGTGCTAGGGATTGGGGCTTGCAATTATTCCCCATGAACGAGGAATTCCCAGTAAGCGCGAGTCATAAGCTCGCGTTGATTACGTCCCTGCCCTTTGTACACACCGCCCGTCGCTACTACCGATTGAATGATTTAGTGAGGTCTTCGGACTGGTGCGCGGCAATGTCTCGGCATTGCCGATGTTGCCGGGAAGATGACCAAACTTGATCATTTAGAGGAAGTAAAAGTCGTAACAAGGTTTCCGTAGGTGAACCTGCGGAAGGATCATTAACAAGGCTCAGAGAGCAAAAAAGCAAAAAGCTTGAATCGTAACTATGCAAAAACTAATATAAATGCGAACGCATTTATAAACAGATACCAAAAACTAAATGCGGATGCATTTAAACAGATACCAAAAACGAAATGCGAACGCATTTCTGTATATATTATAGCACCGCGTGGCACGGCTTACGCCGCGGAGGTCGCTACAGACGGAGAACCTGGTTTCTCACCGCGACGCTCCCGTCCGCTGCCATCGGTGAAGCGCAAAGAGCGAAGCGCGCCAGACCGCCAGACCGCGGCGCCCCCTCTATGAGAACGGGACGATAATACGAACGCAATCACGAGTGCGCTCGCGCGAGGTATCTCGAGAGGCCGTCGTTAACTGGATCGGGAAGCAAAACAAGACCCGTCGTTGCGATCGTGCCTCCGGTAATCCGCCGCCTCGTCGATTCGCGTTCACCTCGTATCGGAGGCGTGTGCCGCCGTGTTATATACACGATACTTACCGTCTGCGCGTGCGTCTGCGCGTGCGTCTGTACGCTCGTATCGAGAAAGGAGAGTCACTCGCGACCCAAGACGGGGACGAAAACGCACCGCAAGCGCCCCGAGTGGGGTTAAGTAAAGCGCGCGCGCGCGAGGAGAGGGCAGAGGAACGAGCCGCCGTCGAAGCCTCCTGTGCTTCGCGACGTTTCGCTCTCTCTCGACACGACGCTTCTTCCACTCGCATCCCGCTTCCTCAGTTTTGGTCGCGCTCTCCGAATAGAAGTCCTGTGACACGACGGACCCTCTCCTCGGAGAGGACCCGGCGGGTAACCTAGGGCGGCTCGCACATCGATCGCGTGGACGTGCGTCCCCGGTACCGCTCGCTCGCTCGCTCGATCGCGCCCCGATAGCCAAAAAAGGACCGGCTGTGAAGCTTCGATAGCGAAAGTCCGATTGGACCGATCGAAGCCGGCCGCGCGTCCGCTTTCGGGGGACTGCGACGACGATAGAGAGCGTGTGAGGAAGGGGACGCTGCCGCGTGCGGTGGCCCGCCCGCAGAGTACGCGATTACGGTTCTCGTATCCGTGTATCTCGAAGGTTTTTAAATGAATTTGTACGCTCGGCCGTCGGACGTGTCGCGCGGTGTTTCCGCGTTACGCTTCGACGGTTCCCGTCCTGGACACAAATCTCACACAGTGTCGTCAACGCTGGCGACGCCCGGACCTCCTTCGCGCGCTGGTTGGAGGCGCCACGGGCCTCGGCTTCATCCGAACCGAGAACAAAAGATATAACGAACATATTTAATAACACGATTACCCTGAACGGTGGATCACTTGGCTCGTGGGTCGATGAAGAACGCAGCTAATTGCGCGTCAACGTGTGAACTGCAGGACACATGAACATCGACATTTCGAACGCACATTGCGGTCCACGGATACAATTCCTGGACCACGCCTGGCTGAGGGTCGTTATCGCATACAAAAGACTGCTTGCGTCGGTTCTCCGTATATAATATCATCCTCGCCGTCTCGCGTTTCCGACGATGTAACGCGTTTCGGAGTCGGGTCGATGGTACACGCGAGATACGCGACGTACGAGCGAAAGTTGGGCCGTTCGTCGGTGTTTGCCACGGCTCGCGTGAAGCGTGTACTCTCTATCTCTCTCCCGTGCGAGAAGCAGAGAGAGGCGAATGTGATGAGAATGATCGTGCGGACTCGCGTGCGTGCTTTCACGGCGTCGCGCGTCGTTGTTTTACAACGACCGCCCGTGTGCTTGGCACCGCTCCCTGGATCATCACACACAGAGCAGCCTCTCCGCTCGCACCGGGGTGAGTGTGTAGATTTGACTTCACGTTCCGCGCGAGATCTTCTACCGTGCTCCCGACGTCGCCTGAAATGAAAAATTTGTCCTGAGAAAGAGACCGAAAAGAAGAAGGGGAGAGCAGCGAGAGATGATAGAGAAGAGAGGAAAGAGCAGTGCGCGGCATATCGTGCGCCGATCGATCTATATCGTCGGGTTCACGCGGCCCCAGGGATTTTATAAAGAGGAGGGTCGTCGTTGACAAGTGAGAAGTGTTGTCAGTCAATCTCTATATAACACCGAGGGCACAACACACACTCGTTCTTCGGGACGCCGTGAAGATCCAAGGGTCTACAATGAGAAAATAGAGGCGCTGTGCGGGATGATAAATAAACCACGCGTCAACAGGATATCGGGTCGATGTATTTCCCCGTAGTTGCGCGTGTCCTCGCCTAGCCCTATTATTCATTTTCTCCCTATGGCCACGTTCCGTCGACACACAAAAGAGTGTTTGCGCCAAACATCCGATGAAGAGAGATTGCTCCACTCGTCGCTTCTCTAAACGTTTCTGTACCCCCGGAATCCTCCTTGGCGCGGCTGGGCGAATTCTGGAACTTTTGACGAACCGAAAGGCGCTGATGCCGCGCGAAATGTGCAAGAGAGGGAGAGACTCTCCTTCGTAGAATGGAAGAACGAGTCTCCCCGATCGCGCCCCACATTGTCTTTGTCGCGTTGTTGGTCGATCGTGTACGAGACCACCGCGCGTCTCACCGGTCGTCCAGTCCACGGAAAAGCTTATTTTTCGGCGGTTCCCTCTGCTCGAGTCACACGGCGTGTGAGGGACAGCGGAATCTCAAAGCTAATATAGCGGACGGACGTTAAAGTAAAAACCGGTGCTCGTTCCGCGAGAGTCTCACGGATCGAATCGACGGTGCGCGACGAAAAGACACCTTTCCTCTGGAATCGTGCGATGGCACCTCTGGATATATATAATAAACGAGATCGATCCACATCGATCCGTCGTCGTCGTCGTCGGGCTACGAGCCGGGATGTGTGTACGGGGATGATACGCAATACGCGCACACCCCGTACTCCCGCCGGGAGACCCGTTCGAGGTGTACAATAATATCCAAAAGAGGGAGCACGATTTTATAATTCCGGAGGCAGCGCGCGCGCGCGCGCGCGCGCGCGCGCTTCTCCAAAATATCTTCTCTCCGTTTCACGGTCTCCTCTCTCAGCCTTTTTTTCTCTGGTGGCACAAATTTATTTATATATATATAATAAAACGATTGACGACGACCTCAGAGTAGGCGAGATTACCCGCTGAATTTAAGCATATTACTAAGCGGAGGAAAAGAAACTAACAAGGA